>OY987226.1:23183135-23440635 GCA_963920705.1 Odiellus spinosus
AGAGCAAGTTTTATATTCCACCGGGCGAGTTAGAGCATTGCTGAGCATGTTTTTAAGCTCCACTAAAACTGAAAAGAGCAATTAGATTTTTAGCATGATTCGATCAGAGCTCTCTGTGACTGATTCAGTGAAATTCGCTACTATCTTAAATAAAACAAGAGAACTTTTTCAAAATCAAAACTCGTCAATAGTTTTGCCCTAATCCCCTGTATACTAATCTGTAAAATTAGGCGCTGAGAAATTTAAGATTTATTCCAAAAGCACTAATTACTTATGACAAGGAGAGTTCATCTTTGAAATGGTACGTGAAACGAAAGAGATGTTTGTTAGGAATAGCACGCGCTTTAGAGTTAAATTGGTTCAAGTGCCATTTATTTACAATATTTCATTGGCATAGGCAAGTCAGTACTGATAATTATAAATTATCGCGAAACCTTTGGTGATTTGTTTATATTTTAATTCATATTTTACAGTACAAATCAATTAAAATAACTTGTTATCAGTCTAGTATTCTTTTGAGAGGTTTTAGAGAATTTTTATAATATCTTAAAAGAGAATTTTTTCAGATGTCTTAAGAGCTGATTTTTGAAGAATTCTTTAAATTTTTTAATCTTTTTTTTTTAAACTTCAGTTGCAATATAAACAAATGGTGGACTGGATGAGAGAGTTTAGACATTTAGACACAGTTCTCAAGTTTAAAAAGTGGAAGCCTTTAGAAATTGTTCACAAAAAGTAATATATTATCTTTCTCTGTATATCTAACTTTTTGACACTAGGACAATGTTTCAAGTTTTGTGTATTTTTTAGTCCGAAAGCATGGTGGAACTTTGTTATTATGACTCATTTGGAAGAGATTCAAAAACTAAACAAGAGGCGAACTTGGAAGTTTGCTGAAAATAGAGCCAAGATAATTGTCGACTATGTAGAAATCTATAAGTGTCATTTAACCAAGCCAGAGGGACTGACCCCATCCATGAAAGTAATTATATAAATTTCTTAATATATCACCATCTTAATCATTAATTAACTTACAGGCCTACGTACGTAACTTACGAATGAAATATGATGAATCGTAATAACCAAATTTTTGAAAATAGTTAAATTCTTAGTTAATTCTTAATGTTAAATTACACTTCTGAATTCTTATTAAAATGGAATTTTGTGAATAACGTATAAATATGTTAGATAATTTATGAGACAACTACTGCATGGTTAAAGCGAAACAGTTTCATAAATAAACTTTTTATTCGGAGAGCTTTTGGACGTAGTAATCCCTTTTCAATCCAATTCTACTCTAATACAAATAACAAGAAAAAAAAATCTCCAAGAGAAAGCTGGAAAAACAAACTATGTCACACTACCCATAGCCGCAATTTTGTAGAACTTGAATCCATGTTGGTTATATATTTTGATAATTTTATTGGAGGATGATCCATTCAATGAAGTATATGTATTAAAAAATAATAGTGATGCGAGAAAGCTTTTAACCAGGCATTTCGGTCGCAATTTCACCGTGACGGGTGCTTGTCATTAAAAGGGGTCTTTTTCTAGTTTGATTCTGGTTCAGGTCATACGTGGAACCATTTTTGGGGGTGAACGCCAAAACCTCATCCACTCTTTGTGCAAAGAGGATATCAGGAATTCATATGTAAATATAGACGTATGTTGGACACATCGCCCTTACTGTATTCCGATTGCACGCGATGGTGCATAATTCCTCGTGATGGCACAGCTCAGGAGGTTGAAGAATATATTTTGTAAATAGCTCTCCTGGACTGTCTCCCAACCATTAAACTTCTATGTTAGCTCCCCAGGCGAGGGTGCGTTTCGGCATTGATTGTGTGGGGCGCTGGGAGGATGACTTGAGGGATTGTTCCAGAGTGTGGTGAGACGCTAGCAGCACTTCAAAATTTCACTCAGGATCATTCCCCACTGTTTCCTTAACTTCTGTTCTCGAATTTTGTAGGAACATCTTCTTCGATACAGTACCGATGCGTACCTTTAGTGTGTGAACGCACCGTCGTACCTAACTTAAAACCAGTTGAAACAGGTAACGATAGTTGCTCATCAGAACTCATGGAAGAATGTGGGTGAAAACATCAAAAGACTGTATATATAAGTTTAAAAGAACTTTTATTTTTTTTTGTGACAACAATCTCATTCTGATTTTTTTTTGTTCCTAAATTGAAAGATAAGCTTGACATATCTATTAAGCCGAAGAATACAAACCATTGAGCATTATTCTAATTGTATAAGCCTAGGTCGGCACCCCCCCTTTTTTTTGTTTATGGTAAATTTTAATTTACTTAATCAAAAATATATATAAAAACAGAAAGTGAATGACTCGCAGCCTAATCCATAACATGAAAACTGAGTTCTCCCCTAGTCTTTTCAAGATTTCTGTCCCCCATACAGAGGGAAGGGAAGAGTTAGTCATTCGCTGCGGAGGAAATTTACTTTCGCATAGTTTTACACAAAGTACATGCGTAAGTCGGCTAACAAAATGTAGTTCACTACCCTTACGGAAAAAAGTTAGTCTGCTCTGAAGAGGTCTTCAAGAACACTACAAAAGTCTTGGGGAAGTCTTTAAGACTTCCCCAAGACTTATTGATATAATGGAAGACTTCCCCAAGACCTCTTTAGACTAAATAAGACACCTGAAAGACTTCCCCAAGACCTCTTAAGACCAACTTTTTTTGGTAAGGGTATCTTCACTTATTTCCCTATTTTCGTGTCATCTGCCGGGCTAACAGTTCTCCCGGGACTCGCCAGGAGTCGCTAGCACACCTAGCTACTTTCAGCTTGTTACGTCATATAAAATGACATTCCCAATGAGCTCACCTAGTTCAAATTCGATTAGTAGTTGAAAATTAGGTGGATCAACCGCTCCTTTGATACACCCTTCCTTCTCATTTTTCACGTTTACCCTAGGAAAAGGTTGGAAAGGGTCTGAGTAATTCACTTTCTGTTTTTATACATATTTTGACTTAATCAAGAGTAAGCCCTACTCTTTCGTAATTATCTAAATTGTATAAAAAACGGTTACGCGCCTCATAGCCCCAGAGGAACCCACACCCCTCAATGTGTATCAAAACTTTTATATATTTAATTGGCTCTCTTGAATTTAAATTTTGATGATGTGCATTACAGGGTTTTGTTTTCAGAAACAGAGATCCATTTAAATATTTTCTCAACCTTCAAGTAGGCCTAAAATGCATATTTTCACTTATAATCAAATCGAACTTAATTTAAAGCGGGCGTACTGAGCTTAAGCCTGTCCTATTTCTAAAATCTGCTGGGATATGCCCGCTGAATGGCGAGACTCAGTGTTTGCGGGCTGGTGGAATAAAGAACCTTCCGGGAGTTTGGTAATAGTCCAGACGCTAGCATTAGCAAACACTCGACGAAACTAAGACCCGCCTCCTCTTTCTTACCCCCTCCTGTAGAAGGGACCTCGACGTGTAATCTCTCTAAAAGCTGGCAAACATTCCGTCTATATTTATATATGAATTTCTGACTGTATCCTAGAATTAACAGATCGCTTTTGTAACGGTAGTGTTGGAATAATTATTGCCTAACAAATTTACTTTTCTTGAATTCATTATAAGGCTAGCAAGGATAACTATGAAAGAGAGCTTGATTTTGATGAACTTTGTATCCTGCGTCAACTTGTGTTCGATCAACTAGAAGAAGAAACAAAGAAAACCTCTAAAACAAGTATGACGAAAGCTGAAAGAGGACGAGGAGTATTACAACATTGGTTTCCTGGCTGGTCTGGATGGTATTCCTCCTCAGTTAATGAAGCATCGACTGAAGAAGCCTCAACTGAAAGTCCTTCTAGATCAGATGATGAGGACTTGCGAAGTCACTTGGGTATGGATATACTTTTTGACCTTATATTTCAGTCAATTAGGCAGTTTAGTTCTTTTCCCACATTAAAATATTCGTTTTTGCATGAATACATTCTACAGTTTTCCCCTTTTATTTAAATGTGTTAATGTTTGAGGCATTAAAGGGACCAGGAATCCAGGGATGGGAATTTAAGGTAGAAAATTTCTAAAAAATAAACAAAACATCAATTTTGGACCTAAATTGACCTACATGGTTTACAAAAGTAATTTCAAAATTAAGGTAGTTTTTGCCATTTTGAAAAGGAATTCAATAGCCAATCATGGAACTGGGCTAGTCACTCTAACTGGATGATTTATCAAAATGCCATTTAGACTAGTTACTTTATAGATATTTAATTGTAAATATATAATAACTATAATGAAATGACTTACCAAAGCAAAAACTATATTATTCTAGCTATTACCCAAAACATTCTTCACTTTCACACTCGTAAAAGCTCTTTCTGATTGATTTTACACTAGTCACAATTTAGAATTGTTCCATTTGAATGTAATGAACGTTGGCATGGAAGTTTATGTTGTGTTGGAGTGGGCTCATCGATTGAGCTTAAATCTTTAGTTGACTTCAAGCAGGTTTTAATGGTAACTGACCATTAAATGGTTTGAAAATTTATATCGTTTTAGATTTTTGGAGTAATAATTATTGAACTACTTTATTTCATATGACCTAGTCTAACAAAATCAAGAATAATTAGCCAGATTTCCTGGTAAACTTTTAAGATTCTTCTTTAGAATTTACTTTTCTCGTATATTTACGTATTAAAACGAGTTAATAAAAATGAAAGTAAAATATATCCTGTTGATTAACTAAATGAACCAAAACGATAGTCTGCGTACTTATATTAATTTCTTTTGTGCACAATAAAAACCGATGTTATTAACTTGTTTTAATTTGTAACCTATGTCCAGTATTTATAAAATTTTAAACTTTGAAGGTAATTGATTTTGTTTTGAGCTTAAAGGAGATTCTTATTCTAGTTAATTTTTACAGAGGGCGAAATATTTGATGTACTCGATACTGTTGAAAACGACACATTGCTGAAAAGGGACACAGTTTTTGCCCGGTTAAACTTCTCCTTACAAACAGGAAGTTTTATATTGGTTGGATGCCCAAAGAAAGATTTATCTAGAAATTCGCCCCAAGTACTTGATGATTCCAGCTCTACCGAAGGCGGGTTGAAAGTCCGACCTTTTATTGAATTGGAGTTTTCTGACGTGAAGACTATTCTTGAAACAAGGCCACGGAATGGATCGTACCTTTTTGAAATCAAACTCGGAGCTCTGTTTCTTAAAGATAAAGTTATTACCAATCCAATATTCCCAAACATTGTTTTTCCTCAGAGTAAAGTAAGTTAATATTTAATACATTATCTGCCAAAATTTCATCAACTTAAAGCTTTATCTGCTCGTGAAAATGCCCCTGAAAATCATATCGCACAGTTTAGTTTTGTACAAGGCCATTTGCAAGAATATGAAAAACTGAGAAATTTGAAATTGGTGAATTACATTGCCATAGTCAAAATTCTTGGAAACTCATTGGGGGTATTTTTATAGTATGAAAACTGAAATATCTCTTACCGAAAAAAGTTAGTCTAATCTGAAGAGGTCCTCAAGAATGCAACAAAAGTCTTGGGGAAAGACTTCCCCAACGCTTTTTGACATAATGGAAGACTTCCCCAAGACTTTTTGACATAATGGAAGACTTCCCCAAGACCTCTTAATAGTACACAAGACACCCGAAAGACATCCCCAAGACTTTGTAAGACTAACGTTATTTGGTAACGGATGTCTTGTAGTCTTTCAATAAGAAATTATTATATATGATGACTGAGCTAACCAAATTAACGGGGTGGTTAGGACTTGATAGATGTTACAATGTTGGATCACAGGTGGAATTTGATCGCACGACCTTCGGCTTACAAGGGGGCTACAGTGCTACTCTACCAATTAAGCGATCTTGGCCACGAGTGTTGAGGTCATGTTAGCTTGGATCCTAAGAACATGGCGTGAATTGTTACATTTCTGTTGACTTTTCTAATCAAATTAAGGGGTTAGCTAGGACCCTATAAATGTAACAATTCAGAACCTTCTTGATAACGGCACAAAACCCCAATTAATATTTTCCATGGAGCTAACTCTTCTTGATAATCATGGCCACATGGAAGGTTGTTGTTTAAAATCCCATCAGTGACCAAACATCTTTGTGTATGCAAAGCTAACAGTATTTTTTTAATTTCTTTAATTCATTTAAGCTTGTGACGTTTTAATATTCATTTGAGCAATTTTTCATTTTATTTTAGGAAATCAGTGTTAGCTATGCGAAGTCAGTTTCGTATGGTATAAGCTTCGCAGCGAGGCCTTCTTTAATCAAAACTACAGCTCCCAACCCCTTCAATCTTCTTTTGGATTCAGGATTAACAAGGATGGACCATGATGAACCTCTTTTTGAGCTAGTCTACGAATATAAACCATTTAACTCCAAAAGTGATCATCGATTGGTCATTGAAACAAAGTCATTGGACATGATTTACAATCCATTAGCTCTGAAAGCTTTAGTGGAGTTCTTTTCTTTGAGTAATTTTCGAGATACAGAAAAAGAGATATCTTTACTCTCCAATGCTGCGCGAACACACTATGAAAATATAAAACAGCAGACTAAGAGAGATTTGAAGTTGAAACTGGACAAGATTTTGGAAGGAGAAGATAAATTTGTAAGTTGTTGTTATTTAAATTTTATGTGAGTGAAATAAATATTTGCAATAAAGATAGAATTTACTCTGGGAATTCATAAGGGGTGCGATTTGACCTCGTTCAGCTTTGATTTGTAGGTTGTGGCTTGCAAACGTTTTCTCAAATTAATGAAAAATAACTATTTTGAGACAGAAGAAACGGCTAACAGGAGATGGTGGATGGTTTCATCACTTCAGCTACTAATTCAAAAGTGCCCATGCACAGTTCCTAGAATGGGGTCTATGGGGACCCATTGTAACTTCTATCCTTTGCTTTTTTTTTTGTGGGTATTTGATCAAACTCTATTGTTTACAGCCAGAAGCTGTTCGCTGGCAAATAAGTTTAGACATCAGCGCTCCTCAAATTATTATACCTGATAATCTACAAGATAAAAATGCCACTGTTGTCATCTTCGATTTGGGAAGGCTAAGGTTTTCCAGTTCATCACCAACAATAAAAAGCAAGGAAAAGCAAAATGAAGATATCGATGATTCGGATGAAGGTTAAAACTCTTGAATTTGGTAATAAACTTGAAACTTCATAGTTAATTTTAACACTACTCTAGATGAGTTCAAAACGCCTTGCTCGACTCCTGTCAATGAAGAAGAAGAGTCAGAAATGAGTTCTTACGCTACAAATTTATCAAACTCTGTGCCTGTTGATAGTCAAACTGGTGATTCTTCCTCTACTGAAATTTCCATAAGGGAAAGATTATATGAAAAGTAATGTTCTGAAACTCTTATTTTTTAAAGACCCCCACAGCTTGAATTTCTCCCTTAAAAAGCATATTTTTTTACCCATAACAGCTTAGCTTTTGACAGTTCAACTTGAGTTGTATATTTTTGTCCACTAAGGGCGACCGACCATACTCAAGACTCAAGCTACATGAGTTCTTAAAGCAAGTTTCTGCTTTCATAGAGGCAGGGTAGTTTTGCCCTCTTACTTCTCCAAATAATACCTTACCTAGTCTGGGGTAAGAGTTAATTGGGCCACTGAACTCCTTCTTAGCAAAAGTAGCTAGCCAAAATTTATTTTTACCATGGTCAAACTTTATTCCGGAACATTTTAGCCATTGAGACCCCATATTAATGAAATATTGATCCGTGTTCCTAAAGAGGCAGCCGGTTTTCTACGTTTTAAGACCATTCAATCCTCATTTCACTGCTCATGTGAGGTCAAAAAACCAGTTGGCCAGTCGAGTTTGAGTTAAGCATATGGATAATACCGTTTTTACGAGAGAGAGAGAGAGAGAGAGAGAGAGAGAGAAAAAAAGTTTGAGTGTTGAACACCTGAGATCATTGTGATAGAACCTATATTCACGTTGCCACTAGGTGGCATCTAGAACAACCTATCCAGGGCGTGTAACCTTAGGGCAGCAGGGCTAATGCCCACTCTCGTTTATTCTTGTCTTTTTGCCGCCGCATTTCTTTAAATATGCAGCGTTTGTCAATTGGTGGGTGGGATGGGGCTTCCCCCCGCTCTTCTAAAAACGGTGGCACGCCCCTGAAACTATCTACAAGAGAGGTGTCCATATGTATAATTTGTCCATACTTTAACCAATGAGTATTTTTTACTAAGAATGTGGAAACTATCAAATCTATGAAATTTTCATCAAACATGCCTTGAAATTGAGGTTCAATATACTTTTTGTTTCAAATCCACCCACCTGTGTGAAAAAGTTGTTGCACTGGCGATTTCCCACCTGTGATTTCGTGTTTGGGTGCATTTGTTACATTCAACGGGTACTAACCAACCAGAATTTGGTTAATCAAAGTCAACTTAAAATACTTCACTTGCTAGAGATTTTTCAAATATCAAATCATTCCAATTGCTCAATTTTACCTCAAATTCTCCATGGGACAGTTTAGAGAAAATTTTTATGAATTTGATCTTTCTTAGGTTATATGACTTGTGATTAAGAAATAATTGTTGGAGTGTTCAAGTATCCTTTAAAACATCGCTCTACAAGAATATGATTATTTTCTAATTTTAAGGTACACGATGGAGCTTTGCGATATGCAAGTGTTAGTTGGTCGAGCCAAAGACAATTGGAAGTTTGCCCAGTTAAGAGGAACTAGCACCATGCACATTTTGGATCGGTTTTCAATATCCGTCTATTTAGAAAGGTATTAAAAATTTTTTAATTAAATGAAATTGCACATTTCCATTCAGATGCTACTCGTTTATCTAAGACAAGTGTTTCCCAAAGGTGCCACACAGCTTAATTTTTCGACTGTTAGAAATTTGTGACACACCTTCCCATTTATATATATTTTATGATTCCAGAAAACTTTATTTTGATAAATTTCTATATGTGGCTTTACATTTAACGAGAAAGGTTTAAGGCCTGATCAGTTTTATACATGAGTTTCATGTTTGCTTCACAAGACATCCAAACTTGGTCATATTGTGGACAGACACCACACATTTTTGTTTCACAAATAATAACCTTTTTTCTTGTTTTTATGTTTATTCATGTTGAAAATGTATAGTTCACATAAATAATTGGTGAAAAAGGATATTAAAATTTTTAAAGCAGCTTCGGCTATAATAGGGTAAATTTTTCATACAGACATCCAAAACTGGTCGAGTTCTCAGTTGGATGTGGCTTATTTGGAACTAAGAGAACAACCTTTACAACCAAAATATTTGAAAATAAGATTCATTCACGCGCATCGTTTTCAGCACTATAGCGGTATAGCCTGTGTTAAAGTCAGTAAGTCACTAGAATAGAGACCTTAATTGACTCTTAGAGAAAGTACGATTATTTGTAGCACAATATAAAGACATAAAATTACCATGTGACTTTCACGTTTTTCTTTATATGGTATGTCAATTTTGCCTGGAAACCCTATTTTTTGACTCGAAATTCTAAAGTTAGTCTGAGTATTTTACAACACAGTTTTGAATGCTCAAGACGCAGCAATGTGTCGCGACACAGCGTTTGGGAAACACTGATCTAAGAACATTTGACTGAGAAAGGGCATGGTCTATTTGAAAAATATTTATTAACGAATGTAGCTTTATTCCAAGTTTATTATATTGGATTATATAGGTTTCTTTTCTCCTGATTTTCAAACTTCAGTCACTTTTATGACCTCTTTCATCCCAATTTTGATCTTAAATAATATTTCTAGTATTACACGTATAAGAAATTTTTATCCTTATTCACCACATTTATTCTCCACTAGACGGCTTATATACTCCCTGGATCCTTTATGGCCTGCCATAACTATTTCGGGTAACCTTCCAAAAATGGTTCTTCACGTTAATGAGCAAAAAGTGCAAGCACTCCTTACTTGCGCTGATATAGTTAGTGCACCCATTTCACGTGTATCACAAAGGAAGATTTCTGGAGTTTTAGTCTCAGAAAATCCAGTTTTAGATGCCGATCAGAAAGAGCCTGATAATGGCCCTTCACCTGACAGGTACGATATGGTATTTTTACCTCATCTTTTTAGTTGCAATTAATTATTTAACTACTCTTTTAGTGACTCTAATGATTCCAAGAAGGAAGTTTCTGCAGTTTCAGTGCTAATTTTAACGCAGTTTTGCGTTGATCAAATGTCTTTCGAGGTTCAAAGTCGAGGTAAATATACCAATCATATCGTTTGGTTTTCTGTGATAAGTTTAGCAAAATATTAATCATCATACTTATTTTCTATTTAAAGCAAGAAGCATTGCTGAACTACAAGTGACTGGAGTTAAAGCTACACTTACAAAGAAACCTTTTGAAACGTCTGTTACACTCTGCGTGCATTCTCTTCTTTTAGTGGATGCGATACAGACTTACGGGCCTGATTTTGAGTTGCTTATTGCGTCTCATAAAAGAGTGAGGTATAGATATGGTTTTGTAAATCATAGTTTGCCATGGTTGTGGTTCACAGGATCAATGCTATAAATTTTCCTCTCTACAAGTGCAACAACGCTAAAGATCGTCCAATTATGTGGCACATAATTGTAATTTTATTCTTTTGATATATCATATTATAATTGAGTGATTAGAATTTAGATTAAGCATTGAGCCAGGAAATCGCAATCATAGCCATAACTTGACAGAAAATAAACCTATATTTAACATTAGTATGGACAGCATGAGTGGCAGCATTAAAGACAGTGAACCCAACTCCCCAACGTCCCCTGCAAGTCCAAGTTTCCCAGTCTCTCCTCCGACAAATGTGGTTGATCCAGCATCATCTACAGCTTTACACGCAGCTTTAAACTCACTCCAGAATGAATCGAGAAAAGGCTTATCTCATAGGCATATAACTTTGGAGACTTTGGATAATGATGCGTTAATTTCGGTTGAATTTACAATTGTTCATGGAAAGCTTGATATGCCTGAGACTTTAAAACTAATTTCTGTTCAGTTCAATAATCTTGATGTTATTGCTAACCAGGAGACAATAGTGGAATTAGTTAATTTTATAAGAAGAATCGGTGATTTGAAAGGAAAGCAAACGTTGTTATCGCCTATCACTCCGGAAGAAAATGTAGTCATTCAAAATACTTTGAACCAAGAAGCTAAATTACTTGATGAACTTCAAACTCGAACTGAGTTAACGTTTGACTTTCATCGCTTAAATATTTTACTTTTGAAAGCCACTTCTAAGAAGCGAAGTTCAACCGGACTTAAAATTGCAACTGCGACATTAAGCGGAGCTAAGATTCAAGCTTCTCTTGGTGAAAGTATTGAAATAAATGGCGCCCTAGGAGGACTGCAAGTGATTGATCTCATTACTGAGAACACTAACCATCAGAGGATATTAAGCGTTGGTCACGATCCATTGGCAGATAAACAAACTGATTTAATATCCAGACTTCAATCTGAAGTTTATAAATCATTTGAATCTACCTCAAGTGGGGCAAGAGAGAAAGCTTTAACTTTTAATGTTAAACATCAGAAAAACAAAGAAAATATGAAAGAAATTGTCATTGTTAATATTAGAATGGCGTCAGTGTGTTATACCCATTTACCAAAGCCCTTATCGGAGCTAGCATCTTGCGCCGCTGAAGTCAAGCATTATGTTTCTTCCTTGGCCAAAAGCATCAAATCTGCCGCAACTGAGGTTGCAAAAGGCATTGTTGGTCGATGGCCCGATGTAGGAGGAATTTTGTATGAAACTTCTTTCGATCTCGATGAAGGAGTCTTGAAAAGTGACAGTTTAAATCTTACTCGAGAAAAATCTGTGGATGTGAGACTGGATATTTTACTTCAAACTCCCGTTATTGTTTTACCCACTTCCCCTCACAATCCTGATGTTTTAGTCGCTCATCTTGGACGAATATCCGTACAAAATGTAAATTCAGGAGCCATGCAAAGTCAAGAATTCTCTCTCTTAAGTTGCGACCCATACAGAGCCGATACCCTCTTTGTTGAAGTAAGAGATATGAATCTTCATTCTCTCAATGTGGAAGAAAACATCAAAAAGCATTGTAACGATGAGGTGGGAGGGAATCTCAGCCTTTTGCCTATACAAGAATTGTATTGCTGTACGCAGTACGGTATACCAATTCTTCACGATACGGTTATTGAATGTTCCGTAGACAAAATTGTGTCGTTTAATCAGCCTTTTAGCCCAGTGACGGGCGAAACCCTATACGAAGCATTTGATGAAAATGCTCTAAGTGGGAAAGAAAGTCATCTACTTCAAATAAAAGGCCAAGTTGTAACGCCTTTGAAAATATCCCTAATCAAACAACAGTACGAACAAGTATTAAAAATTCTGGATAATTTAACAGTGTCAGAAAAATCCATCGAGAAAGTTGATAGCCAGAAGGACATTTCTACTTTGGATATCCTTATGGAGGAGGAAAAGGAATCTTTGATGGAAGATCCTGTAAAAACGACTTTCATAAACTTGCCTAAAAGTCCCGAAATCACTTACATGGTTTCGATTAAAACAATATTCTCTATTCCGGAGTTTACAATCCAGTTGTCAAGTGATCTTGGGGAACGAGAGCAGGGTCTTGTCAAACTTTCTTTCCAAAATTTCACATTGGATTATACAAAGAAAGAGGAATATGAAACTTCCTTTCAGGTTTTTATATAAATTTTTAGACTTAATAACATCCAGTGTTGCCACAGACCTCGAAAACCTTGCTAAGTCAGGTAATTTTGAAATAGTAATAAAGTCCAGGGAAAAGTCATGCAGTTATCATAGATATTGTCTAAAAATAACATGGTGAAAACTAATATTCTGTTAGACCCGGGAAGCTTTCATGAATATATGTAAAAAGTGAATATAGGGTCAGAACCTTCAAAACAGTCCCTATTGAAATAGGGACTTTTTTCATGTACACTTTTTCATAGTCTCACAAAAATAACAACTGATTTGAGGGAGAGGTGGAACCTTGGATTAATAATAGTATCTACCTGGATATAGCACTTCGATAAATTTCTGACAACATTTGGTTTTCGCGACTTGCGCGCCATTCAGCAGGAATATCGTGAAGCTCCCATAGCAAACAGGCTACACATGTATTATTATATTAGGCCTAAACACGCGGGCGACGTGGCTCTTGTGTGATGTGTTTTCTTTAGCGTCAGTGGGATAAAATCTACTTGTTTTTTTTTTTTTTAATGGTAATTATACCTAATAATAAATAATTAAATATAATATTTTTAGTATCATTGTCACAATTTGGGAAGATTCAAAGGTTTGGAAATGGGAAAAATTTAACCCCTATCATATATTATTTTTGAAAACATCTTAAGTCACTCTTAAAACGCGGATAAGCACACCGTTTCACACCCATCTTGAATAAAAACAATTCATTGTAATTAAAAAACAAAAATTATCATGCAGGCCAGCTCTCAAAATACAGTCACCGTTTTTAAAAATCAACAATCTTTTTGAGTTTTTTGTCGCTGTGCGCAGCTGCGGCATTTTCCCGGGACCGGAACCCGTATCAAATGGAAACGGATATCGTAGATCTTCCGGTGAAAACAAGTCGTCGCATAGTCAATTTTTATCCCCCCTAAATTAAGATCGGAGGTCGCGGGAAGATGCAGGCTTTACTATAGAGTGATGTATCCAGGTAGATACTATTACTAATCCAAGGTGGAACTAGGCTCTTGCTTACATTCAGTTAGGTTTGTTATCCAATATATTTAATATAAAACAACAAAGATGTAAACTATAATACGTTAATGATAGTTGACTATTTACAGCAGTGTTAAAAATTAATTAAAGGGAGAGAAGTGAGGTATTTTAGTCTAAAGTATAAGATTGTAGAATGCTCATATAGTGCCCTCTTTAGACTTAACAATTCTAACATCATTAATTAGCTAAAACTGTTGTATGCGAATTGGAATCATCTAAAACATAGCTTACTACATAACACAGTATACTATAAAGAATCAATTTAATGACCAGAGAATACAAAACAAACACCGTAAATTAAAACTTTAAAAGGGTCAAAACTGCTTATTAAAATATAGGTAGATCACTCTTTTTAAAACACATTTTCACTAGAAATTTCACATTGATACTGGTTTAAACGGCTAAATTGGTCAGGGAAGAAGGATGTAGATCGTCAGGAAAAACGTTGAAAATAACTGTGGCAACCCTGTATCATTAGAAATGTTTTTTACATTTTATCCTGAATTCCAGGTGACATTGCATGGGCTTATCATGGAAGATCTTATTGAACCTCTGACTTCTAAACACAGGCTCTTAATGGCATCAGTTTTGAGAGAAACCCCTCCCCCTCTGAATTTTAAATCAGAATTCAAGTCTGAGTACCTCTCCAATTCTTGTCCAAATATGAGTGATCACCAATCTGTGCTGGTCTTATCCCATCTTTCTCTTCCCGATAACCTGAACACTCAAAATATGTTCCAACTTCAACAGTCAAGAATTAAGAGATATTTCAGTAAGTTGCCTGGTCTTTCTTTAAATTTGTGAATCATACTGAAATAGTGTTGGGCAAAAACCAATACTGGATTGGTATTGGTACCGATATTGGAGTTTTACCGATATATCTGTTTCACTTAATTAAAAACTGATACCAATATTTCGAAATATGTGTTGTTGTTTGCAATGCGTTTTATTTTCAAATTTTGTTTCATAAAGAGTTTATGGGGCTTTTTCTCTCAGATGTTCGCATTACTGACTGACATTCAGATATTTTTTAACTGCTTATCTGATTTTTGATGGAAACGTCGGAGATTTCCATTTGCATACACGTCGAACGTACAATTTTTATGCGTTACTGAAACTCTCTATTATTAAAAACTTATCCTCAAAATTTTACACCTTTTGGTTGGTGGGGGTCTTAGAAACTGAAAATATAAACGACAAAAACATACAAATTCAAATTTTTCCACTCGCTGATGTAGAGAGATGTTTAAATTTGACTAAAGTTTAAAATGAAAGAGGACTTAATCTGGATTAAGTTTTTTGACGACCTTTTTTGAAAATGTTACTCAAATTGAATAGAGAATGCTAGGAATAACCTTAAATTGCTAGAAACTCTTTTTTCCAAAGGGTCCAGTTTTGGTTTTAAAATATGATTATCCATCCCAAGTAAAAATGCGATATTTAATAATTTTGTAATTGGGGAAGGTAAAAATGAAATTTTTTAATTATAATTAGTTGATGAAATTGTAATGACGTCTTTAGAAGACCCTCTATTCAACAGTGAGTGACCAATTTCGACCATGAAAGTTAGGCTTAAAACTCTTTAAAGCATGGGTTTGGTATTAAATACAGTGAAATATCTAGCCAGCATTTTTTAAGCAAATGAGTTCTACCCCATCAACAATAAGAATTTTTAAACAACGTGTGTGTTATTCTTTGTTTTTGAGAGTTCTCATTTTTTCCATCTCTTTCAACTTACGTCTCTTTATCCTTAAGATACCAGCCATAACACTGGGGGAAGGCAGCAAAAGAAGACTCCTGGTACTGGAAGCTATCCTAGTACTCCTCCGCCTTCACCAACGGGAGATAGGGAGGGTTCTGCCCGTCGAAGACCTAGTGGTACATCTTCAAACGCTTTGGTTAATATAAATGTTTTAATAGTGGATCCAGCATCCCCTAATTTCAAAGACAAGTATAAATCTGTAAGTTTTTAAGATTTAATTAAATTTTCCTTTTCAAAAGGAATGTTTTTATAGGAATTGACTGTATGTTCTTAAATTAAAATTTTTTTATAATCTTCAGACTCAAAAGTTTATTGAAGTGGATTTCAATTGTTTGGAAACCACGATAAACCTTCAAACTTGGGTGATGGTGCTGGATTTTTTTGGAATTGGTGCTGATCCTGTGCCAGCGTCAAATTCATCAGCTCAAGAAGACAGTAAATTTGACAGATCAGCGTCAATGGATACGATTCCAGAGGGTTAGTTTTGTCGCTTCTTTTATCACTCGAAAATATTAATAAACTTATTACAAACAGAATTCAATCACGTTAACTCTGAAATTGAATTAAATGTGTCCAGTCTGACACTCATACTGAACAAAAGAGACTACGAACTGGCCAAAGCAAATATATCAAAATTTTCATCTCATTTGTCCTTCAGAGACATGAACACTTCTATAGAAGGGCGGATCGGCAGTATGTCACTCTCTGATCTAACTTTCCCAAATGGATTGTACAAAGAAAGGTTTAGAACCACTGGGAAAGAAGCTTTACAGTTTAACATTTTCAAGTAAGAATTGTAATATGCTTTGTAACAAACCTTATATGAACCTAAGAACGTTGAAATGCAGGTGTAATCTTCATAATATGAAGGTGCCCTTTGAATTTTTAATATGTTCAAAAGACATGTAGTGAGAGGGAAAATGTGCATAGGAAAAATGGTTGTGTATACTAAAATGTATTGATAATGATTGGGCTGTCTGAAGCTAGGCTTTTGTGCATAATGGAGAATGCCTTTTAAAAGACCCATACAGCTAGGAACCAATAAAGACCCTTTATCCTACTCTAAGCGTTTTTGGCTGTTGATTTTACGGTTCTCGAAATTTTTATTGTCAACGAAATCTGTTTTCTTGAAAAGCGTATTCTGTAACTTTTGCCGAAACATTTACGGGAATGGTACCTAATACTTTTTGGCCAATCGATGACAGCTATTACCTATTTCTCAGTCGGAAAAAAACGAATTTTGGTTTGAATTTGAGTTTAAAGTTTCTGAATTTGTTCTAAGCCTAAAATTTCAATGACTCGACAGTTAGTTTAATTAGAGGTACTGCTCGCTGCAAAAAAATTATAAATGGCAATGTTCAGCGAGGCAGAGGGTCATTCGCGATAAGTTTAAGGCATTTTCATTTATAAATATTTCCTTTTGCGCTACTCCACCTCACCTATTCAGTGTCAGAGATATTGAAATTGTTATAAGACTCTCTTCATTGAAGTTTCCGCGCTTGTCTTCCATTATTTTTTGTTGATCGGGAGAAACCCTCAAACCTCTCTTAACTCCACTCATTAACTCTAATTTACAAAATTATAACTGTGGATTTTCATGTTGAACATAAGCCTAAATATCTGGAAACCAAAGTTCGTCAGCATCGTCATTTTAGAGGGCCGTCCCCTCTGTCATATTCGTGAAAAAATTTATGAGAATTTTAAATGTTTCATATTGGGGAAACTTATGGAATACAAAAATTTTTGTGTTTACGGCCATCCGTTACGAGCTAAAAAGAAATCTTTCTCTAGTGTAGACATATTGAGTAGCCATAAGAAGTCTAAGTTTTATTTTATTTCAGCTAGAGTATAATCTTAAGAAAAATAACGAAAATGATAAACTGATTTTCGCATTATCTGCATATACTCTCCAGGAGTGTCCTGTATGTAGTCACAAACTTTATTGTGAAATGCTTATGTAAATGAATCAACTAATGCTACTATTGCAAGCTACTTCTTAGCTATTTACCTCTCAATTGACTGAGTATTTGGTTTAAATAAACAAAAGATAAATTTGTGCGATTCATTTGAGGATTATTGCAAGCCTTGGCCATTATCATAGAGAATACCATTAACTAAAGCGAAGAGTCTAAAGTAGAAATCCAACTCTCCTTTTGCTCTGTAATAATATAATTATTTAGATTTCAGTATCCATGAAGCAGTAAGAAGTGAATTAGGTTCCTTCACGCTAGTGCAAAGCTCTGTAATGCGTATATAATAGAAGTTATATCAGTTTTCATTATATTTCAGGTATGGATTGGCTGATCCAGAACTAAGACGAGACTGTGATATCAGAGTAAAGTGCTCCCTGCAATCGGTTCAGTACATACATACCCAGCGTTTTCAAACTGAAACATTAGCCTTTATTCAGTATTTTAGTCAACTTCAAGATTTTATGGCAAGGATAAGAGCAGCTGCATCGGGAAATTTGGTGCGTATTACCAGAAAAACCCTGAATGGATGTTCTTTTCTTCCTATTCTCGTAATGTTAAAATCTTCAAACCACAGATATTGTCATTGACAAAATAATTCTCTAACGAGCTCTTGATTAGAGAATTCTCTTAGGCGCTGTTGGATTAAAAAATTCTTTAACAAGCTTTTTTGGCTCGTATACAAAATTTTCTCAAACATTTTGGAAGTAAAAGGCCTTGATGCACCTATATTTTAGGGCTATTACAATAGTGAATTTTCAAATCAAATAGAAAATGAATCAAACAATAAATTATTCGAAAAACTGGTCAAAATTTGGTTCTACTCATCAGAATATATTAATATTAACACTGTTCTTTTAGCAACTAAAACTTATTTTCTTAATGAACTAGCTGTAATTATATTGCCTTGTTGGAAAATCTTGAAAATCCACTGCTTTTGCCCTTTTTGGCAGCAGAGGCTTGAGCAATTTTGCTCAAACTTGTCTCATCCCCATCTAAATTATTATCAGTATCATCCTAAAAACTTTATTCATTATTAAAAAATTATTATCATCGCGCCTAGCCATTTTTTACTTGTGAATTTTATCAACTTCAAGTTATATTTAAAATAGTCAAATTGTCAAAGATCGCTTACGACTCACCACGAGGCATCTCCTCTACAAACAGAACAACAAATTAGTGCCAGGGAAATATCTAAAATTTTGTTCTGCACGGTTTCTGCAGCCTCAATTGCGTAGAAAAATACGCAATTTCGCGAACTGTCACATGACCACAACGCCACTATTTGGTTTAATATTGAGAAATGATTTTTAAATTACTTATTCAAATTGTTTTCGAATAATTGTATAAAAATTGGCATATTAGTTTTTTATGAAATTGAAAATTTGCTTATTCAAACAGTCCTACTATATTTCGCTGTAAACTGTAACAAAGCTTTTAAAATCTGCATAGAGAAACTCTTAAGGTGCCTTTCTATAAGACAAGGAAATGTGTTAAAGAGAAAGCAAAGCCAAAAAACAAAATTAAATATCAACTCTGTATTTTAAACTCTCCTTTAAAAGTTGGAAACTTGCTTGCTTGTGTTCCCACGGCTAATATTTAGCTTTCCCTTCCAAAAATCGGCTCTTCACCATTTTCATGTATAAAGGCACCTTTATGGTTCATTAAAGAAACTTCTCCTCAGGGTTTATTAATTTATGTAAATTACAGATAATTCCATGACAAAAAGGCGCAGCTTGTCAACCCTCCCATCACAGAATTGAACCAAATTTCGTTTCTAGGGTTAATTTACGATTCTAAAACCGAATCTACTTTTTTTTTTTTTAAATTGGTCAAGTAGTTTTTGAGATACAGAGGATCATCTTTTTGGGTCCTGGCTGTTCAACCCATTTTTGAACTGGCCATATCTTGATAAATTTACGACCAATTTACTAGTTTGATAGATGGATTTGAAGCGTTGTTTGAACTGAACAATAACGTCATGTTAAAATATGATTTGCAGTCCTTAAAATCTATGTTAAAAATTAGGATTAAAATATATGAACTTTGACCTTTTAATGAGGGAACACTTTTTTTCAGACAAAATTTTTTTTTTTTTTTTTCAAATTCCCTGTGTGTGAATTAGTCATAAATGATGAAATTTCAAAGTGGCATTTTTAGTTCCAAAGATATTTTAATTTTTGTTCAGACCCCACAAACATCGTTGGAATGTACAAAAATCTTTAATTTTGGTGTTTTACAAAATTTAACTATTTCAAGCTATTCTTCAATAAGGTTTGTAGTCTTCTTTAAGGTCTGATAAGTATAGACAATTTATCTGGAACCATCAAACTGGTTTCGTGCTCGTTGAGTAGCCTTTTAATGCAATGTAATTCAACTTCAAAAGGAAAGTGTTGTCGGTAGATAAGAAGTTAATTCTTGGTTTGAGAGCTGGTGTTGAAATCCAGTCAGTCAAAACCATATGTACTAATCATGAAGAAATCTACATTAAACGATATTCGAAAAATCAGCATGTTTGCTCTTATATTTTTAAACATTCTCGCAATCAGAGGAAGAAATGGCTGAAAGTGATAAGTGTTGATCAATACAAGAACAATAATGGTTTAATTGATGGTTTAGTTCCTGGAAAGAAACTTTGTGTCAAGTGTTTCAAGAAGTTACAAAATATGCTACTAGCTCCTGAATCAAGTGTTTCATATGATGCAAAACTCGACTCTCAAGAAAGAAGCTAAGTACCCTCTATCTATCTGGTCATCCTTCGTCTTCTTGCGCACCTCCTTCTAGTTGTGTTGGTTGTCAAAACGGCGACTATAATATGAAACTTAGTGCTGTTCTTTCTAATTTAGGTGAATCACCAACCAAAACAAGAGTTTAATTTTAGTTTCTTCGTATATAAATAGATCTTTGCAAACGGTCAATAATGCACTAATGTATTACTTGCCTGCTTTTGAAGAGGGCTTAAACCCCTGAGGACGAAAGAGTGTCGTTGAGATGAAACTAGCTACAGCAACTAATAATTTGAAAAGAAAAGTTGAAGTGTACAACATTTCCTCGGAGAGTCCCTATCAAGAACAAACATTGCCTGCAGGCATAAATAATTATTGACCATTTTCCAAGATCAATTTATGTATGTAGAAACTAAAAATTATGAACTCAACTTGTTTTGGTTGGTGATTCACCCAAATTGTCAAGGACAGCATTAATTTTCATATTATTGTCTACGTTTTGTCTATAACCACACCTAGAAGGAGAAGCGCAAGAAGATACGAAGTTTGACCAGATAGAGACCCTTGGTTCAGAAGCTAGTTGCATATTTTGTAACTTCTTGAAACTCTCGACACAACGTTTCTTTCCAGGAACTAAACCATCAATTAAACAATTATTGTTATTGTATTGATCGACACTGATCACTTTCAGCCCTGATTTCCTCTGATTGCGATGCTGTTTAAAAATATGAGCAAACATGCTGATTTTTCGAATATCGTTTTATGTAGATTTCTTTATGATCAGTACAAACATTTTGACTGACTGGATTTCAACACCAAACTAAGAATTAACTTCTTATCTACCGACAACACTTCCTGTTTTGAAGTTGAATTACACTAACCTAAAAGGCTACTCAAAAAGCATGAAACCATTTTGATGGTTCAACATAAATTGTATATACTTATCAGACCTTAAAGAAGACGATAAACCTTATTGAAGAATAGTTTGAAATTTTGCAAAACACCAATATTAAAGATTTTTATGTATTCAAACGAAGTTTGTGGGATCTGACAAAAATTTAAATAGCGTTGGAACTAAAAATACTACTTTTGAGATTTCATCATTTTCAACTAATTCACACACAGGGAATTCGAAAAAAAAAAAAAAAGTTTTAGTTCGAAAAAAGTGTGCCCTCATTAAAAGGTCAAAGGTCATATATTTTAACCCTAATTTTGAACATAAATTTTAGAAGCTGGAAATCATATTTTAACATGACGTTATTGTTCAGTTCAAAAGCTTCAAATCAATCTTTCAAACTAGTAAGTCGGTTGTAAACTTATCAAGATATGGGCAATTCAAAAATGAGTCCAACAGCCAAAAAACGACCCTCTGTATCTCGAAAACTACTTGAGCAATTATAAAAATAAGTAGATATTCGGTTGTAGAGTCGTAAATTAACCCTAGAAACGAAATATGCTTAAATTCTGTTAAGGGAGGGTTGACAAGGTGTGCCTATTTGTCGTGGAATTACACTTACTTTATTTATTGAAATCTTTACAAATAATAAATTTTTCTTTTTTAATAGTTAAATGCGACAATTTCAAGGGGCTCAAGAATACTATTGGATATTAATGCTGGCTCCCCAGTAATTGTGATACCACATAGTCATGAGTCTAGTAACGTTTTAGTAGCTGTTTTGGGAAAGTTGACAGTTAGGAATAAGTTTTTATACGCTGGAAGTCCAGACACCATCAGCAAAGTATCTAGAGTTATTTCGCCCGACATGAGGCTAGTATGTTTTAAAATATGTACTGCTAAAATTTTTGCCATTAACTCGTGTGTCAATCATTAATTAGTGATAAAACTAACCATGGGGCTAGACAGAAAATTTATATTAGAGGAATTTAGTCTCTTCTTTTGTAATGACAAAATATTCTTTCTGCCTTAAAATTTTGGCATTTTCGGGATTAGTAGCAACGTTAAGGGTATGCTGAAGTAGGCTATAGCCTACGTGCAATTTAATCATTGCACTATAAATATTTTTAAAGTAGACATGACTCGATTCGCACCAAGCTCACGAATTTAATCTTTAGAAATTGAAAAACTTCCCCTGGCTATTTTTAAAAATGCGTTTTGCCAGATGTAGTGACCGTTTTGGGCAAAAAAATGAATAGAGACTTTTGCTTGCCTCACGACTCCTTCTGGGGGTGATTTTTCGATGCTCAATGAGGGAAAAACTATTTTTGTCAAAAATGATCCAAACTGGAAAATTCCATGATAATTTGGCCATAGAGACCAAATGAAATAACACTAATTCAACAAAAAGTAGACAAATTTATAATTCAGCCTTTTTTGTTGAATTCCGGCCATTTCATTTGATATACAGGGTGGTAAAGATCAGACCAACACCTATCTTTGTGGACGTCTCCCAATAATGCCGTCGGATGACGTCACTATACTACAGTGTAGATCTCGTATACAGGGTGTAAGTAAATACGTGTCATTGAATCCAAATGAGATTTTTCTATGGGTTTAATAGGGTAAATGCCTGATGGCTAGAAACATTGTAGTTGCAAAGATCTAAGCCTAGTAATTCACTAGATGACTTAACTCCGAGACAATTTATTTAACCACTTCAATAATAAGATAATGGTTGAATTGAATCGACACGAGCCCTGAAACGCCAAAACTGAATCCGTACGATAAGCACATAAGCGTAAATTTTCGATGTGTCTACCATCGTGGTGTAGGCACTCTTCAAGGCGACTTTCCAGATCTTGCAATGCATTTGCCAGCCTTTGAGGAGTGATTCCATTGCAAGCGGCTCGAATCCGGTCCTTTAAGTCTTCTGCGACCATCGGTTCTGCTTCGTAAACGACGCCCTTAACATAATTCCATAGGAAGAAATCGAGCAGAGTAAGGTCAGGAGACAGTGCTGGCAACGGAATTGGTCCACCTCTACCTATCCAACGGTTAGAAAAGTGCTCGTTCAGCCATTTGACGAACATTGACCGCCCAATGTGGTGGGGCTCCATCCTGTTGGAACCACATGTCGCGAATCACTTCTAATGGCAATGCGTCTATCGCGTCACTAAACTTGTGACGCAGGAAGTTCAAGAACAGTACTCCAGTAATGTTTGCATCAAAGAAAAAGGTACTGATAATTCGGTTCCCAGAATGCCGACCCAGACATTTACCTTCCCTCGAATTTGATGGTAATGGTGTCGTAACCAATAGGGATTGTGATGGGTTCAGTAATGCATGTTTTGACAGTTTACCGTACCATCCCTGTGAAATGTAGTCTCGTCCGAATGCAGCATCTTTTTCAAAAACAGTGGATCGGCTACAATTAGGTCACGCATGGTAAGACAAAGGTCTTGCCGTCTTAGGTAATCGTCGTCTGTTTAGATTTGATGGAGGTGGATATGATAGGGTCGGTAGCGGTGCGATGTAAAATAGCAAGAACAGTAGCATGGCTTATTAAGATTGGCTTCAAAACGTACTACAATATCCACTTCTCGGTCTTCATTACCGAATACACGGTCTCGCCTACGTTCACGGTAATGCATGACGAACCCACCGAACTCGAGAAGGTTGTCTCTAATGTCGGTGAAGGTGCTTCGAGCCGGATGGCGTCGGTGGGGGAAGCGTTCTGCATAAAGCACTGCCGCTCGACGTAAGTTACTTTGACATTCACCCAAAACAAACATTATGTCCAATTTTTCGTGGTTCAAATAGGCTGGCATTCGAATACAACACGAGTCTTAAGATCAAATGTTGTAGAAAACATACCTCGTTTGAATTATTTATCTCCACCAAACGTGTTTTATTATTGGTCACACATTATTGCTACAGTATGTTTTTTACAACATCTGATCTTTAGCAGGCGTGTTGTAACAAACATCACTGCAGAAAAAACTTAGTCCAATAATGAGTGGCCAATAATAAAACACATTTGGTGAAGATAAGGAATCCATACGAGGTTTCGTTAGAAAGATTTTTGAAGTAGAAGGCCAAAGTTCCGTTTGACGCGAAGAAAGAACATCGTTAATTCAAACGTTTGCTCGCTAAGGTATCATTTAAGATCATGTTACGGTAATAAGACTCGTGTTATAGTCGAATACCAGCCTATTCCAACCAGAAAAAATTGGACATTATGTTTATAAGATAATGTACGTCGAGCGGCAGTGTTTTATGCAAAACGCTTCCACCACCGACGCCATCCGGTTCGAAGCACCTTCACTGACATTAGAGACAACCTTCTCGAGTTTGGTGGGTTCGTCGTGCAGGACTGTGAACGTAGGCGAGACCGTGTACTCAGTAATGAGGACCGAGAAGTGGACATTGTGGCAGGTTTTGAAGCGAAAATTCATACCACTAGTAGAACGGTCGCCCACAAGGTTGGACTAAGCCAAGCTACTGCTCTTGCCATTTTACAGCGCACCACTACTGGCCTTATCATATCCACCTCCATGAAGCCTTAACAGACGACGATTAACTAAGACGGCAAGACCTTTGTCTTACAATGCGTGACCTAATTGCAGCCGATCCACTATTTTTGCAAAAGGTGCTGTTTTCGAACGAGGCTACATTTCACAGAAATGATACGGTAAACCGTCATAACATGCGTTACTGGACCCATCACAATCCCTATTGGTTACGACACCAGTACCCTCAAAATCGATCGAAGGTAAATGTCTGGGTTGGCATTCTTGGGAAACGAATTATCGGTCTCTTTTTCTTCGATGCGAACATTACTGGAGAACTGTACTTCGACTTCCTGCGTCACGAGTTTAGTGACGCGATAGACGCATTGACATTAGCAGTGATTCGCAGCACGTGGTTTCAGCAGGATGGAGCCCCACCGCATTGGGCGGACAATGTTCGTCAATGATTGAACGACCATACATGGAGCATTTACGCTGATGTGCTTACCATACGGATTCAACTTTGAGTTATTAAATTGTCTCGGAGTTAAGTCATCTTGTGAATTATGAGGCTTAGATCTGTGCTACTACAATGTTTCTAGCCATCAGGCATTTACGCTATTAAATCCATAGAAAAATCTCAGTTCGTTACAATGACACGTATTTAATTACACCCTGTATACGAGGTCTACACTGTAGTATAGTGACGTCATCCAACGGAACTATTGGGGGACGTCCACAAAGATAGGTGTTGGTCTGATCTTTACCACCCTGTATTTGATCAAATGCAGAAGGAATTTGCAATTTGTACCATTTTTGACGAAATTAGATGATTCTTCCTCATAAAGAAAGCTGATTTCTTTGATTATTCTATAGGAGCACATTGAAGTGAGAAGTAATATACAAGTCAAGTGTATGTTAAAACAGCCTCGTGATTTTTTTAACAATTTCTAAAATTTGTGAGTTAGGCGCGAGATCAATTTAGCAAGGCCTGTATTGAGTGAGGTTGCATATCTACTTTAAAAGGCCTCGTTTTATTATAGAATAAATAGAAAGGGCCACAAAATACTTAACCTACCCATGAAAAAACGTTCAGGATGTGTAGACAATTAATTATAAGCAATATAGATTCTATCTGGCTTTCTTTACATATGATAGCCATGATTTTAGGGATGACCTCCATAGCAAACCACTGAAATGTGCAGAGATGAACGAGTGTAGAGTGGCAAACATTTTAGCCCTAGTTTCTCTTATTTAAATAAGATATAACTGAAATGGCTGATTTGATACCTATAGTGGTGGCGGGTAATTCCGTCCGCTTTTTATAAAATCACCAAGAGAACTCTCCCAATGTTAACCGTGTCCAATTTAGGTATATCTTTTTATAAATTGAACTTTTGCGAGTATTTCAAGCTACTTTGCTTTCCTTAACTTTCATTGGTCTAAAAGATACGAGACGTTTTTCAAAGTCAGTCGACGCGGCCAATTCCATCCAGAAGAGTGTAATTCCGTCCAACCTGAGTCTAATTCCGACCAGTGGCGGGAAATACCCGTCCACCTGCGGCTAATGTCCGTCCACCCATAGATGATCTGACGGGGCGGTTATCAGTGTCTAAAATAAGCCCTTTTTCGTTTAATTTGAGCAACCCAAATTAAAGATTCACATTTTTAAACCAAAGTAGACGGAATTAGAATTGGACGGAATTACCCTCCACCACCCTAGTTAGCCATTTTTGGACATTAATTTTATTGATATGAAGTGTATTGCAACATTATTTTTTTTAAATGAAGTCTTTACAGTTTTTGTGAATCTGAACTTGATGGGAAACAAAGCGTGATGTCCCAAAGTCTCTATGGAAGTTTTGATTTTGATGTTCGATCGCAAGAATTTGAGCCAACCAATTCCAATTTTATGATTGATAAATATTTTGAAAAACACGTTCAAACTCCGGATCACGTTTGCTTATTGGATGTTATGTTTGTCGAACTATCAAACATGGATCTCTATTCAGCCTGCAGAATAGCTAAGAATGATGATGACTGTAAAGAAAGTCAAATTGAAGGCATCGAGTTCCCTTCATTCATAATTCAAAGAGAGGTTTGATACTGGTTTATTTCTATAGAACACTAACTTTACACCAATAATTCCTCAAAGATGTAGTTTCTGTGAGGCTTGACCCAAGAAATTTGGAATATAATTACTATGAGAAGCTACAACTTATTTTCACTCACTCTGGACACTCTTTAAAAATTTGGCACGTTCATTTGTAGGAACACTAGGTTTAAATATTCCCAACCTTATTGACTATAAGTTACCTCTGAACAAAAGTGTTTGCTTTTGAACAGTTGGAACTTTTTTTTCTTTGTTTCAAGCATTTTCAAGGGCTAAGAAATTATCTTGAAAAATAAAACCATAAGTTTATAACTTATTTTCTATAAGTATGTCACTTCTATTGTTTACAAACATTTTTCTTAAAGATAACCTGTAGTATTTTATGAACTGTCGATCTTATCTTAAACCCAGTCTATTACATATTTTTTTCCCTTAAATTTGAAATTCTGCACTGGCTGTGCTACTTTTTTTAGACGCTGTTTTATATCAGTGGAGAATGTTGGGTTTTTACATGAAATAAATCATATTTGGGTTAGTTATTAAAGAACAAAAGAATAAATGATGGATAATTATGAACCTATAAAATTCTACGTAGTATGTTAGTTATCAAACCAAAAAAAAAAAAAAAAAATTGTATTTGCAAATTTTTCGGAAAAGTAAAACACGGAAAATTTTCTGATGTGTGGAAAATTTGACCCAAACCGGAAAAAAAGAAAACCATGGAGTTTTCATTGAATTTTCAATGTTTTTTTAATTGATTGATAGAAAATTAAATTGTTAATCATAGAACAATAGAAATCAGTTTTAGACTCAACTGAAAATTCAGTAGCTGAAAAATATGGAAAACTTTCTGGAAAAATATTCCTCAGTCATTTCCGGCTTAAAAACTATCCGGTTCAAAAACTATCAAAGTTTGAAATTTTCCTGGCTTAAGCAGATTCTTAATAAATATAAGATCCCACCTTCGCCTCTTCGGAGACAACGAGTCAGTCGTCAGCCAAAAAATCCCTCTCCATAGAGCCTGCAGTGTTGTAAAACAGTCTAGTTCACAATAGGTCAGAGGAAAACAAGCAATATAAAATTACACAAAAATCTGGGAAATGCCTTTTTTTGTGATTGGTTTGATTCTTCATTTTCTAATGTGTGATTAACGTTTTTGAAATTAAAGTGCTTAGTAGTAGAGGCGTAACGTACCTCGCTCTAGTTTTGTTGCTTTGTTAATACTCACAAGGCAAGGCACCTTGGATGAGTATAAAGCCAAGTCGACAAATTCGACTGAGGAACAAGTAGGTGACTATTTAATTGGAAATGAATTATCACTCAAGTCTAAATCACCCACGGCGACCTATAAATGTTATATAATTCGCTCTCTTAGTGAGTCTGGCAATGTACTAAAACCTGATATTTGGCCAGTTGGTGTCTCTTGTCGCTGTTTGACAAGCAACCAAGAAGATAAAATTTCCACAAAAATCTGGGGCACAAATGAAGAGGCAACAGCACTAAGTTGGTCAAATGCTCCTAAAGCAAGTTATGCACTATCCAACTGCACAAGCATTAATGTAGAATGTATCATTGAACACTTGGAAATTTTTCGATGCTAAGGTATATCCCTCGGATAACATAGATTTTTTGGAAAACCAATTTCATTATTGAATGTGGTCATAAATACGATAAAATAATACTGGATTTGACCAACTGGCCCAGCCCCCTGAACATGCGTAGAAAGGGGAATTCGATGAGAGCAAACAAAGTTTATAAAAGGAATCTGGATTATAATGAAGTATGACAACTAAATCTAAAATCGAACCAAAAATCGAGCTCACCTAGACCAACCTTAAATATTTATCATGTAAATGCAGGAAGTTTATTACCACATCATTTTGATATCCAACTCTTATTGATGTCTAAGAACTTAGATATATTATGTGTATCAGAGACATGGTTAAACGAGACTATTCCAAACTCCTTGGTGGAAATTCCGGATTATAATCTAATAATTAAAGATCAAATCTGTTTAGACAGAAGCGGGGGAGGGGGTGGGTTCTGATTTATTTTCGTTCATGCTTAACCAATTACACCACAGTAAAGATTCAGTCTGGATAGAACAAACTTTAATAAACAGTCCGAAAATGCTCTTTGGTTGTTTCTGCAGAAGCCCTGATAATGATTGACAAAATATAGATTAACTACAAGTCCTGGACGTTTTAATATCAAATAACAATGAAATTATATTACTCGATGACTTTAATTGTGATTTATTAGCCAATCCTCTGTCATTAGCTACAAGAAACTTACAACTCTACCATAGATCTTACGCAATTGATTAAGGACCCAACTCGAGTCACATCCACTAGTCGAACTTTACTCGATCATATATATTGCCCTAACGGAAAAAATTTAGTCTGTTGTGAAGAGGTCCTCAAGAACACTAAAAAGGTCTTGAAGAAGTCGTTAAGACCTCCCCAAGAATTCTTGACATAATGGAAGACTTCCCCAAGACCTCTTAAGACTACGTAAGACACCCGAAAGACTTCCCCAAGACCTCTTAAGACTAACTTTTTTCGGTTAGGGTGTACTCACCCAAATTATGTAATGGGAGCTGAAAATATAGATGTTAGTTTCTCGGATCATAACTTCATATTATGCACAAGGAAAAAAACATGTCCAAGGTCGCCTACACACTTTGTAATATAGAGAAACTGTCATAATTTCTCGGTGAATGATTTTGTCTTTAGCATATCCAGTGATATCCTCATATCAACTATTCTGGTGAACTTCAATATCCAATACTGTCATGTGAATGATCTATGTAATCCCTTATGGAAAATAATTAGTCTGATCTGAAGAGGTCTTCAAGAACGCTACAAAAGTCTTGGGGAAGTCTTTAAGACCTCCCAAAGACTTCTTGACGTAATGGAAGACTTTCCCAAGACCTCTTAAGACAACATAAGACACCTGAAAAACTTCCCCAAGAGCTCTTAAGACTAACTTTTTTTGGTAAGGGATACATTAACCCAAATAATAATACGAAACCTTGACAGACATGCACCTTTCCAACAGAAAAGAGTTCACAGACAACTCCCACTCTGGTACAATGATTCCTTGAAGAACTTAATCTCTCTACGTAGAAAAAACAGTCTAAATGGAGATTATCATAAAGATCAGTTCAAGATATTGAGAATTTAGGTAGTAACTGAAATCCGGCGTGCGAAAATGAATTACTTCTCGAATAAATTTATGCAAGCAAAAAACAAATGTAGAAATTAATAAATCAGTAAAATAAAAAAATGTAAGTGTGAGAGCCTTAATCCTGGAGGATAGCTCTAAGAATATTCTACGTGACATATCTGAAGTTGCGAGTTATCTGAATAAGCACTTTTTAAAGACAAACGGCTTTTCATCCATCCCTCCTTCTAATAGACTACAACCGCAATTAATTAGTAAAATACCCCAAAATAAACTGGTTTTTAGTATACATAATGTTGCAGTTCGTGGTACGAAACCAGCCATAAAGAGAACTCGAAAACCTAAAGCAGGACAGGATGGCATTCCTACATATATATTGAAATCACTAACAAATGAATTGGCGCTACCTCTATGTAATATCATAAACCATTCAACTAATACAGATATATTTCCAAATCAGTGGAAAGTGGCAAAAGTTATACAACTCTTCAAAAAAGGCGATCCAAAAAACCCAAATAATTATAGACAGATATCTTCATTATAATAATGCCCAAACCAATCGAGACCTTGGTATTGAACCAATTTATGGACCATCTAGAGTCAAACTCTATTATTCACCAGCATCAAGCTGGTTTTAGGAAAAAACATTCGACTACATTACTAACTATCCAACTAATTGAAAATATCCTTGACAATCGTAGTATAGGCAAAATAACATGAATATTATCGATTGACCTTACTAAGGCCTTTAATACGGTTAACCACGAAACTCTATTAATAAAGTTGGCTGAAGCTGGCTGCTCGATTAAAACCCTAAAATGGTTCTACTCCTAATGAACTGGTTGTACACAATATGTTGTAGTAAACCGAAAAAAGTAAATTGAAGAACCAGTAAATAAATGTGTACCACAAGGTAGCATTTTGGGACTCGTAATATTCTCGATCTACGTAAACAACTTCTTTCAAGCTCTGAAAAATACAACGCCGTTCCAATACGCAGATGATACAGCAATGATAACCTCGGATTATGACCCTGCAGCTGTTATAAATCAATTAGACGACTTACGCAAAATTTCCATATTGATGAGAAACTAACGTGGAATCCACGTATAGAAAACACCATAAATAAAGTCGAAGTTATACATCTTGCGACAGATCCGACCATATATGCCACTCACTATCCTAAATACTTCGTACTGTGTAGCAGTACTACCAATTATAGATTATGGAGATGTTCTATATATGACTGGAACTAAAACAGCGCTGAAAAGACTGCAAATTCTCCAAAATTCGTTTGCAAAAATAATTCGAGGAGTGAAACGGCGTACTAATACACTTATGGTTCACACGCAGTTATCTTGGACTTTGTTAGACACTCGTAGAAATATACATATGGCCTGCCTCATGTTCAAAGCGCGTAAAGCGGACTCGCTCCCGCATCATACAAATGATTTATTTCAAGAACCTTCACAAGTACATGCTCATAATACACATGGAGCAACCAAAAACTTACGTAATCTGTATTCTAACATCGCCAAATGTAGATTCTCGTTTAGAGATGCTTCTCTATGTAATATTTTCCCGGATAATTTAAAAGATCATACTTCATATGCATTATTTAAAAAAGAACTAAATACATATTTTAAAATTGTATAATTGTAAATTTTAATTCATGGAATTAGACTTAATTTAACGTGAGAACCCTTTGCAAAATAGCAATAACAAAGCTAAAAGTGATATCCTCAATAAAGATGATTTACTATTATTATTATTATTTTTAGTTCCGACGTCAGTGTCATCTGCTCTGAGGCAAGGTATCATTACGAAATTGACATACTTATAGAAGAAAAGTTATAAATTTCATAAAATGTGCATAAAGCTTTTAAAAAATCATTAGGGTCACAAGAAGATCCACCTTGAATTTTCAGCACTTACAAAGCTAGTCTCACTTTATTTTCTAAATATATATATTGTAGAAATAAGAGTTAGCCTGGCTTTGTCTTTGCTGCTAATTTAAGTTGGAATAATCTTTAGGGAAACGTTCATTTGCTTGCTAGTTATGGTGAAGATAGAAAATACTTGTATTAACTGATTTGATTCAAAACCCACATAAACTACATGTCTAGTGTATGTACCTTATTTCCTGATTTCCCTTACGAAAAAAAGTTAGTCTTAAGAGGTCTTGGGGAAGTCTTCCATTACGTCAAGAAGTCTTGGGGAGGTCTCAAAGACTTCCTCAAGACTTTTGTAGCGTTCTTGAAGACCTCTTCTGATCAGACTAACTTTTTTCCGTAAGGGTTGACATTGCGAAGCTCCCTTAAAGGGACAAGGAAAGTTAGGAAACCTGTTTGAAAATGGCTAATCAGGGTTCGTACAAACATGAAAAATGGAATTAGAAATATCAGTGAAAATTATATTTGAGTAAAGTTATAATTATTTGAGAATGTCAGAAAAATCAGGGAAATTTATGTTGTAAAAAACTTATTACACTCAAAACTGTGGCAAACCCAACTGGCTGATTTTATAGCAACTGAAAACCTTGTTTTTCTAAATGTTTAACATTATTTTTTTTAAAGACTCATTTAATGTAAAAATATACACTGAGAAATTTAACAAAAGTAGGCTGGACAACCTGGATATATCATGGAAATTAAATCTTGTAATAGGGACCCCTTTAACCATGGATTAATCAACCTCACAGGGATAATTCTCTTTGGTAAAATAATTGTTCGAATCGCACCCGGGTAGCTTCTGGCTACCGATACAGGGGGTAAAATATTGAAGGGGAAGAAACTATAAAGCAGACGATGTTCTCATTTATGGTCTACACATGGTGTACTTTTAAGCGATTATAAAAGTAAATATGGCAACGTTTCAAAAATCTATTTTCGGATTTGTATCGGTAAGGGGGTAAAATTGAGGGGCCGGATGATATTTCTGGCAGCCTTGTTTGAACCAAATATCTTCAACTACTAGTATAGTAAAAGGTACCAGAGAGAATTATCCTTGTGAAGTTGATTAATCCATGCTTTAACCCTCATAATGAAAAACCCAATGGTGACTGTAGGATGTTTCACTTAGTGGGCGTTTCTAATATATTTCTTATCATTCAGGCTATGTTCACTATCTAAATAGGCCATGCATGAGACAATTCAGGGTAATTGGTTGGAGACAAAACGTTAATGTACCCCACTACGAACCAAGATCTCTTGTAAAATGTTTAAACTTTTAATTTATACCATATATGAAGATATTTTTTTTTTCTCATAATTAGAGTTAAAATGTTGAAACCTCATTTCATATTTATCTTCATTTGAAATCCAATCATTACAATCTTGTACGAACTCTGCTAATGCTAATTGATTTGTGGAATTGACTTATTGGTTATTCTTTCTTTTCAGGGTGGCAAACTTTTGAAAGAAAAATTCATGTTCAGAGTTCAAGTTGAGCGTAATTTAGACTCTGAGATGAGTCATTCTGGTAAATTAAAAAGTGTTGTGCCAGTAAACTTTCACTTACTAAAAGGTTATTTTTTTTTTTCTTAGTTCCTGACATGACTATGCAAGGAATGGTTTCATCAGTTCATTTTGTGATTGATCAGTCTCAATTGAAATTAGTTTTGGGTATTCTTAACTACAACCTGGGAGAGGGTACTGATCAATTTACGGAAACAGCAGGGAAAATGGAAGAGCCCGTGTTTCAAGCGATTCGTGCGGGCCGCTGCTGGACATGCATGTCTATTAATTTAGATCTAGTCAATGTCACTGTTGAGCTGGTTAATAGTCACAATCGAGTGGATTGCGCAAACTCCGGATCTCCTTTGGCTAAATTTGATTTTATCAAATCAAGACTGTCGTACGAAAGCTTTTCTGATCAGGCTCGGGATATTGATCTTGTTTCTCATCAGATAAGAGTACTGGATACCAGATATCAAAGTATGAACATTTTAATCATTTTAATGATAATATAACTTGTGTTAAACTATGAAAACTACAATAATTAATGATAACATACAATCATTATATTAAATTTGTGTTAAATTATGAAAAATACAAGCATTAATGATAAATAAGGTCTTGATTGACTTATTTGTGCTCTAGATTGCCGTATATTTCATGATGGATCTGGAATTAGAAAATAGTGAAAGCGTTGTGTAGATTCAATTATCAAGCACTCTATAGTTTATGCTTAACTGTGATCGTTTCTATGTTGGCAAGGTTTACTGACAATGTACCCTAACCTTAAAAAAGATGTTGGGTCACGGATGGTTACTTTGTAACATCCATCAGTTCCTAACCACTTTGTTAATTTTGTTTGCCAAGTCATTTGCATGCTACTGTTGAATACTGGTGCCCGAAGAAATGTTTGAACGTTTTCATTCTTATTTTATTATTCTAGATGCTAGCGCCCTTGGTTATGTTTATCTAGCTCCATCTAGTTCTATGTATACAGTCTAATATATATTTACAAAACAGAATTTGTGGAAAAAATTCTATCAACGATATTCTTTATTAAAGCATTTTTGAGGGTTCAAACTGAAGGTGCAATTGAAGCCCAATTTTTATGTGTAATGAGCCACATTTATTATTACACTGAATTATGATTATTTTGAGGGTTCGCTTGATTAAATACAATGAATTAATCTAGACTATATTTGCAAAATATTGTACTTCTGAGGATAATGACTTAGATAATTTTGTTTGTTATTTAATGACCAAAACTTTCATTTATTTAAAGTGAGGCTATCACCATTTTTTGCGAAACTGTATGTTCCATAATAATTAAAACGCCATTTTCCAAATTTTACACCCCTGGGTTGACGTATTCTTAAAGTACTCATTCAACCGTACTCGTCTCGTGCCAAACACGTGAATTTCTTTTTGGAAATTGAAAAAAAATCATGAAGGTGCTGGCACGCGCGTGGTCAGTTTTTGCGATTGAATTTTCTCTCGCCATAGAAAATAATGCTAACCCTTACAAAAGTTAGTCTTAAGAAGTCTTGGGGAAGTCTTTTGGGTGTCTTATGTAGTCTTAAGAGGTCTCGGGGAAGTCTTTCATTATATCACGAAGTCTTGGGAAAGTCTCAAAGACTTCCCCAAGACTTTTGTAGTGTTCTTGAGGACCTCTTCAGATTAGACTAACTTTTTTCGGTAAGGGGAAAAGTCCATTTTGATTCTTGGTTCCTGGTAAAAGTTTAAGCATTATTTATTTATTAATATTAATTAGATCTTAATCTATAATATTCTCTAATTTATGGTGTTAAAAATAATAATTACTGATGTACAGCCCTATTCATGTTTGAACTCGAAAGAGACACAAATGATGAGAATTCTGATCAAAATGCCTATAGCTCATCGGAAGTTGAATCATCCGATGATGATCACGATATGTAGCGTTTGGATATAAACTAAGGTTTTTAAACCTAGTATTCTTTTGATAAATAGCTGTTTATGTGGGATCTGTAGGCCAATGCCTACAGCAAAGCTATGACAACGAAATAAGTCATAAACTGAAAACTCTTAACTGAAGGGTCTTTCGTAAATAATCACTAACTTGTACCATCAAAAATTTGGATAACTGATGCTTTACGAAAGAGACCCATGGTTAGTTAAGATTTTCCAGTTTATGACTTATTTCGTTTGACTTGGTATAGCTTTCCTGTAGGCATTGGCCTACAGTTTCCTCATAAACACCTATTTATGAATTTACATTAATATAATGCCTATTTATCTAAAGAATACTAGATCTAAAAACATTAGTTTGTATCCAAAAAGAATACTAATCTACCACTAGTTATAGAGAACAATATCAGGGATCCCAGTGACACAATAATTCCTATAAAATCCTATATTTTTAAACCTGTCCTGTATTCTCCTGTATTTCCTTGAAAGTCCTATATTTTTGATTTTTCTATTTTTTCATGATACTTATTTAACGGCACAATTAACTGACCAAAAAAATAATATTAGCTATATCCTCCTATAGGTTAGAGGCGTTATTAGGTCTTACCAAAGGTTTCATATAGAGCTGGCGCCACATATATGCATTTGCCAAATATTTTGTCTTAGGCCTTCAAAATCACGCTTTTTTAATTTATGTATTTTTTAAAAGATATATTTGTTGAAATTTGCTCAGCAAAGCCCTACATTTGTGATAATTTTAGTCTTAAATTATCCTATAAAACCGAATTTTGTGTGGTGTATAGTCCTATATTTTTAAAAAATAATCTTATGAATCCTATAAGGAATTCAAAATTTTGACTGGGCTCCCTGCTATAGTCATTTTGATCAGAATTCTCATTATTTGTGTCTCTTTCGGGTTCAAATATGCATAGGGCTGTATTTCAGCCATTATTGTTTTTAACACCTTAAATGTTAGATAATATTGTCATTTAAGGTGTAGTTAATATTAATAAAATTACCGCGAACGTTTTTCGTTTCTATGCCCGAATTGAGAAAGGTTGAATGTATACTTGAAGAAGCTTAAAAATATATAGGTTTATTAATTTTCATACGAAAGATACAACTTTCTGGCCAAAGTACTTTTACGAAAAAGATCATGCAAAAACAGCCTTATCACATGGCAGAAAGCACGAAAATAAACATAAGCTCTCCAATAGCCTTGCAACCATGGGAATGACGTAATAATGCAAGGAATTTTCATTTTTATAAATTTCAAAAACGGCAATTATAAAAATGGGTATTTTTTTAAGTTTTGATAATTTTCTATGATATACAGGGTGATTCAGATCAAAAAACTCAATAGTTTCTATGGAAGGAAACAATTAACACTGAGCGTGTGCGTTTGGTGCATGTTAAGCTAGTTCATTTGTTTCAAACTCAAGCGTGAGACTTTAAAAATGAATTTGATTAGCTCGTGCTCAGTTGAAATTGTACTGTAGAAGCTATTGAGTATGTGTATAAATTTTGACTCAATTTTCAATGATTTATCTGAAAATGCTACTAAATTTCCATTTGGAGTTCATGAAAAATCCTTGACATCATCACTTTAATTATAACATAGGCTGGTTATTTTCTCTAAGTAACCAAAACGCTATTCTACCTTTGACAACAATCGTTGTTGGACTGGGCTAGCAGCCCTTCACAATTGCCTTCACTACATTCTGAAGTTCTACTGTCAACCTAATGTTTCTTTAATCTTCTATGGTATGTTTCAGGTTTGAAACGTATCTCTGGCGCACGAGAGAAATTTTGGGGGAAAACTCCATATGACTCCACGATTACTTCCCCCAAAAAAACCTTTACCATGCCTACTCATATATTGCTATATATTTTTTTATTGGGCCAGTTTTCTTTAGTTGCTCTCTTGATCGCTAGCTGACACTTAAGCCGAAATATTTTCAATAATGTTTTTCTCGTGTTTTCTCTCTATACAAGCTCTGATGTCATGAGGCCCGACTGAGCTACCTGACTGGGACTCGCAATTTGGTTACTTAGAGAAAATTATTAAAATTATAGGAATTACTTATAGGAATATTTTGATAAGCATAAATATTAACTTGATGGTTCTCATTTTTAAAATTAGGTGATCCTGTTAATACAAGACCAAATGTCTTCACTCATATTCTGCAACCATCGAAAAACGATGATGAAAGTTCTCTACTACAAGTTGAAGTGCATTATCGAAGGACAAAGGATTTGATGCGGTTAACTGTCCTTTTGAACAACATGAGGGTCATGGGTGTTTTTGATTGGTTAAAGAAAGTATACGATTTCATCATGGTGTCTCCAGACGAACCACCAGGTACATTGAAGTTTATCATTAATAGTTAGTATTTTTCTCCTCAAATTGGCATCGTGTTCAAAGCTATCTCAATTATTCGTTTAAGACAGCAGGACTCGTAACCTTTTTCTACATTGCCAATTTGAAGGTGAAATAGTCTATTTAATGTTGTTGTTTAAATGTAATTTTGTACCTTTTGAACTTCCTGGGTCAAACTATATTAATTATTATTAGTTTTGGAAATTGGTTGCAAGTTTGAAAGGGCCCAAAATTCCGGGATTCTCCATTATCTTGTACGAGCTGCATTATGAACCTTTACCTCGAGCATAAAATAGTGTTAAATGGATCCTGAGAATATGTTAATTTTAACCAATTTGGAAAGTTCAGAGTTAGGATTTGAAACTGTGTGAATGGAAGGAGTTGTTAATTTGATACACGTTCTATATCTAAGAGAGGTCTGTTTTGTATGTGGGTTAAATGAATAGAGCAAAACTTATTCAATTACATCTGTTATTTAATTACTTAGATCATATAGAGCTAGATACAAAATAGTATTACTTATCACATCCTAAGTCTAAGAGAAGAGTGCTTATCTTTTCTTCACTAATCTATAACATTGAAGTACTCCCTCTGGCACCTGGCTAGTATGCACACTAGTTTTGAAAATCTGATTTCTCAAGAATATTTGTAGTCGGAAATATATTTATAACTATTTTATATTCAGTCCAGTATAACTGTTTTACTTGGATTTCCTAATTATTATTCCCATTTCAAAAAATCTAATAAGGCGATTACAATTTTTTTCTTTTACCTAATGTCTAATTTCTATATATTACCCCCTCTAGGGATTCGTTTTATCTGTAATACCCTTTTGAAAATAGAGTTTGCTATCTAAATTTAGATTAGTAAAATTTTCTTACTGTAGATTTCATATTCTCCATCATGAATTTCAGGTCTGTGTAGTTTGAGTCAAGAATGATAACTAGGTTAATGCTAGACATATCTCTTTATTTCGTTCGGGAGATGTTCTGGTTCTTCTTCTTTGAACAAAAACTAAAATATTTTTACATAAGAATGTTTAATCACTGATAATCCTAAATAAACTTCTTCTGAGTTGGAAAGAACTGACATGGAAGACAGCATGGCACAGAACTAATAACATGCTCCCCTTACCAAAAAAAGTTGGTCTTAAGAGGTCTTTGGGAAGTTTTTCGGGTGTCTTGAGGAAGTCTTCATTATGTCAAGAAGTCTTGTAGAAGTCTTAAAGACTTCCCCAAGACTTTTGTAGTGTTCTTGGGAACCTCTTCAGATCGGACTATCTTTTTTCGGTAAGGTATCTCTTGATAACTAAAAGTAGTGGGGGAAGGAAAACGCAAGAAGGCGCCACCAGTTTTATGACGTTTAATTTTTTTTATGGTGGGTTTTTTGAAACTGGTGGAGCCCCGTTGCACTAGTTAGCAGCTTTGATAATTGACTTTAAGTTAAGATGAAAACTTTGGCGAGTTTTGATACAATTTTCCCACATATTCTAATGGTCATATATTAGTGCCCTGTAGCTGGATTTGAAGGTCCAAAATAACTCTCCCTGCCTTGGCAAGACATTTATGGATTAAGATTAGCGGGATAAACAACCATACCCAATGATAGTCGGGATTATCTTTAATTGATTAAAAAAGAAAAGAATTTCAAAAGTTTAGTACCCTTTTAAAGGGAGAATGAAAGGCCAAAACAACCTATTTTTAATCGATTAAGAATGCTAAAATAATGAGAAAAACAATAATATAACTCACAAAAATATATACTTATTTTGTAATCAATTTCCAAAGTTCTGAAACTTGCAGATGCTAAGCCTTGGCTGCCTAGCTTGGTGAAATCGTCGAGCACGACCAGTATTTTTTAAAATTCGCACAATATCCGGTAGCCAATCACGAGCGAGTACGCGTATTTTAATATTTCCTTAAAAATATGCGTACTCGCTCGTGATTGGCTACCGGATATTGTGCGAATTTTAAAAAAATACAGGTCGTGCTCGCCGATTTCACCGAGCTAGGCAGCCAAGGCTTAGCATCTGCAAGTTTCGGAACTTTGTAAATTGATTATAAAATAAGGAAATATTTTTGGTGAGTTATATTATTGTTTTTCTCATTATTTTAGGATTCCTTATCGATTTTAAAAATAGGTTGTTTCGGCCTTTCATTCTCCCTTTAATATATATTTCTACTGATTAATGTTCGATTTAGGTTTTCTTCACAAAGGCTCCATTTTTTATCAGTTCGCGAATTAAACTGAAAGCTAATATGCATTTTATCAAACCAGGCATATCAAATAAGAACCAATGTTTGCTTTAACCTTTGAGCTTAGGATTTCAACATTTTCATGTTGTATTATAAGACAATCATATGCTATAGCTATAAAATATTGTTCATGTGAAATCTTTTATTACAAATATTAAATGGCTCACATTCTCTGATTTGTTATATATATGTGTATATATGTGTATACATATACCCATATACCTATATATGTATGTATATATGTATCCCTTACCAAAAAAAGTTAGTCTTAAGAGGTCTTGGGGAAATCTTTCGGGTGTCTTATGTAGTCTTAAGAGGTCTTGGGGAAGTCTTCCATTATGTCAAGAAGTCTTGGGGAGGTGTTAAAGACTTCCCCAAGACTTTTGTAGCGTTCTTGAAGACCTTTCCAGATAAGACTAACTTTTTTCGGTAAGGGATGTATATATATATGTGTATGTATATATATATGTGTATGTATATATATATGTATGTATATATATATGTATGTATATGTATATGTATATGTGTATGTATATATGTATGTATATATATATGTGTATTTATATATGTATGTATATATATATGTGTATGTATATATGTATGTATATATATATGTGTATGTATATATGTATGTATGTATATATGTGTATGTATATATGTATGTATATATATATGTGTATGTATATATGTATGTATATATATATGTGTATGTATATATATATGTGTATGTATATATGTATGTATATATATATGTGTATGTATATATGTATGTATATATATGTGTATGTATATATGTATGTATATATATGTGCGTATACCTATATATATATTTACTCAATTGCAGGTTTCAAGTCTTCTCAGATGCCAAGCAATAAATCTTATTACGGCTCATTCCAGTCTAGTCCTCAAGAAAATTTTGTGGTAAGTTAACTTACCACTGGTAATTTTTTTTAATAAAAGTTACTTTGCTTTGAAACTCTCAGAAACAGCCATCTTTTGAGATTAAAATAAACGTAACTGATACCGAGTTAGTTATTGTCGAAGATCCAGCATTATGGGATACTAATGCTGTTATCCTTAAAGTAAGAATATAGAAGAATTTTTTGTTTAACTAAGCAAAACTCTTAAATTTTATGATAATTTCTTCAGGCAACCGCAGTGCTCTCATTTCGGTCCGGGTTAACCGAAAAACCACTTTCTTGTAGTTTGCAAAGCCTCGAAGTTTTCTCTGCTATTTTAGGAATTGAAGATGAAACAGCTTTGTCTATTATTGACCCTGTAACTGTGCATGTTGAAATAACTGGTAAATCCAGCAATTTATCTAGAGGCTTACTATCCACGGAAAATATAGTTCACACGCTGGAGGTAATTTTTTGTTTACGTTCCTTTTTATATTGCAAAATCTAATTTTGAAATGATTGCAGATATCAATGCCAAATACAAATCTTCGTCTGTCATACCACGACATCACAATGTTTTTGCAAATATTTGAATCATTCAAGAAACAAACTGGATTCACTTTTGATAAACGTTACGATACTTATAGTGTTGAGGAGGATCCCTATGCTGAATATTCGGGTAACTAACAGTCTGTTTCTTAAGTTTGTGAATTTGATTTGGATGAATTATTTTATGTTGGGCCTATTACTATCTCAAATTCTTATCAGAGAGCCGGCCTGTGACCATCTTTCCTATATTTTATCATTTTTATTATATTTTCAATGTGTTCCTATAAATTCTTATAATTTTAACAATTTTCTATATATATATTTTTTTTTTCATCATTTCTTTCATACTTGCATATTTGAATTACATGTTTTTAGTAAAGATGGCACTACAAAATGAATTGAATAGTTTTGGGAAATTGGGTCAAGCTAGTGTTATCTGCTTCACTTTCTTTTAGAATGAGATTTAGTTTTATGAGAAATAATGCGTTTTTCAGCATGATATTAAAGTTGTTATAAACCAAGGTTCATTTGAAAAGCATCTGTTATATTATAACTTAATATTCGAAACCTATCATTTTAGTTGTGTTGTGAAGTACACAATTATTATTTTAAAGTTATTTTTTGTTATTTAAGACTAAATCTACCATGATTTACATACTGGCCGTCAAGTCAAGACTGCCTGCTCTTTTCTCCCTTGCCCCCTGATCTCCTTAGCATCCTTCTTGGTTTCCCTTTGACCCCACGTGTACTACATTACTACAAGTAGTAATTCTATATTTTTAGTAGTATTTCTCCTATAATTTCAATGGTAATTCTAAATTCTCCTATAATTTCAATGGTAATTCTAAATTCTCCTATAATTTCAGTAGTAATTCTAAATTTTCCTATAATTTCATTAGTAATTCTCCTATATTCCTATAATTTCAGCAGTAATTCTCCTATGTTCCTATAATTTCAGTAGTAATTCTCCTATGTTCCTATAATTTCAGTAATAATTCTATGTTCCTATAAATTCAATAGTAATTCTATATTTTCCTGTAGTTTCAATAGTAATTCTATGTCCTTATATTTTCAATAGTAATTCTATATTTTCCTATAATTTCAGTAGCAATTCTATATTTTCCTATAATTTCAGTAGCAATTCTATATTTTCCTATAATTTCAGTAGCAATTCTATATTTTCCTATAATTTCAGTACCAATTCTATATTTTCCTATAATTTCAGTAGCAATTCTATATTTTCCTATAATTTCAGTAGTAATTCCTAAATTTTCCTATAATTTCCGCAGTAATTCCTAAATTTTCCTATAATTTCCGCAGTAATTCCTAAATTTTCCTGTAATATCAGTAGTAATTCTCCTACATGTTCCTAAAATTTCAACAGTAATTCTATATTTTCTTATAATTTCAGTAGTGATTATAATTTCAGTAGTAATTCTCCTCCCTTATTCTGGTACTGCTTTACCAGGGGGAACACGATAAAAACATTAGATTTATGGTATGAACAATGGATGTGGCGCTATTTGAAACACTGCCAAAGTTTGAAAAATAGTAAAAACATGGTGGTCTTTGACGCCATGTCAAGGTATCCCCTTACCGAAAAATGTTAGTCTTAAGCTTAGTTCCCACTTGACCGAAAACACGACCGAAACACTGCGTTAACACCTCTGCGGTAAAAAAGTTTCTGCACAAGATGACCGAAAACGATTTCGGTCGGACAGAATCTGTGTTCTATTTTTACCGCACAAGTCGACCGAAAGATAATTCTCTTGAAATCCTTGAGCACGCCTTCTTTTAAAAATATCTCTCATCCAAAACCCTCTTTGTTTAATATTGGAAATTTTTTTGTACATAAGATACGAAAGCATTGTATAATTAAATAAGCATTGTGTATTAATTATTTCAACAGAAAAACTCGTATCTGACAGGTCTTCCATCAGAGATGGCGCTGCAGCCTAGTTTTTTAAAAAATATTTGGCGGTAAATTCAAAAACAGACTTTAAGCAGACGACGTGTCAAGAACTCTAGTGTCTCGTTATTTTCGCGATTATACGAGACACTTACGTCACACCACGTGATTACTCGAATCTCCTTTCGGTCGCGGTTTTCGGTCGTATGTGTGAACCAATGGAAAATTATACCGTCGGGGCTCTGCGTTAATAGACATTTTTTGCCGCAGCGACAACTTTTTCGGTCGTTATTTTCGGTCAAGTGGGAACCTAGCTTAAAAAGGTCTTGAGGAAGTCTTAAAGATTTTCCAAGACTGTTGTAGTGTTCTTGAGGACTTCTTCAGAACAGACTCACTTTTTTCGGTAAAGGCTATATTTTCCTATAATTTCAGTAGTACAGTAATTCTCTTATATTTTTCTATCATTTCCTATTGATTCTTATAATTTTTTTAACGGTTTTAGTTGTGATCACCCTCAGAGTTGAAATTTTATGATGGGGCCACTTATGTAACATATTTCATTCTTATTACATTTCAGTTCATATAACTGATAACCTTCTGTCACTTGGATTTAAAAAAGAAGATTGTTTGAGAGCTCTCCAAGCTTCTGGCGGGAAACTTGATGATGCTGCAATTTGGCTAACCAAAAACGCAACCATAGCAGATGAGAGAATTTCTCCTCAAGCAATTACACCATTTACTTATGTGGAGGAAGAGAAAAAAGGAGTTAATTTACAAGCAGTTGAAGTCAAAATTGAGTGTGGTAGTTTGTGCGTCATAGATGACTGTGACGCCGATGTTCCACTCGTAGAAATAACACTTTCAAGTGAGCAAATACTTTATTTTTGAACTCTAAATAATACAAGGAAAACTAGTTACTTTTCTGGGATAACGTATGCTAAGGGGAATTTTAAGTTTGATGAAACTTACCAGAACACACTCACCAAAAACAAAAGATACAGTTGTGTTTTTCGTATGCTTGTGAAATTAGAGTAAATATACTCCGTTTTTAAGATGCACGCAACCTGACTCAATTCGGGCCTTGTCAAAATTGATCTCGCACCTGCAAGCTCAAGAATTGCATCTTTAGAAATTTAAAAAAAAAAATTCTTCAAAAGGCTGTTTTTACGTAATGTGACGTCTGTTTTACCTATCATTTCCATAGAATGCTCCCATAGAATAACGCAAGAAATGAGGAAAAACCTATTTGGCCAAAAATGGTCCAAATTACAACACAATTTGACCAAATAAACTAAATGAAAAAGTTCTGAATTCAACAAAAGTGAGCCCAAGGCATTTTAAATTGTTGTCCACTTTTGTATTCTGTTATTTCATTTGGTCTATTTGGTCGAAATCTATTTTAATTTTCCAATTTGGACCATATTTGACCAAAATAGAAGAATTTCCCACATTGAGTTAACCAATTTCTTTCATTATTCTTTGGGATCATGATTAAAATGGTAAGTAAACCCATGTCGCACATTGTAAAAACATCCTCAGGATTTTCTAAAGATTAAATTCGCCATCATGGCTCAAGATAAATTTGACAAGGCCCGAATCAAGTCAGGATTAATTTTTTTTTTAAACAATAAGGATTTCAATTAAAATCATGAAAATTAACTTTTATGTTATGGTAAGTTTTATTAATGACAAATAACTTCCCTTAGCATATCCTATCAAAGTAATCTCCATTTACACCTTCTTTTAGATTTATACATTCATCAAAAGTTATGTGGTACCGAGAAAGCTTCCACTTCATTTATTATAAGCGTTGATTACTTTAACCGATCAATATCTGGCTGGGAACCTTTTATTGAACCTTGGAGGTGAATATGCGACATTTGACCACCATTCATTACTAGAATCTTAAATTTCATTTCATTTCAGCTGTTCTGTTAACTGGGAGAAAAATATCCAAAATATGTCGCAGCTTTTGTTGAACTTAGAAGCTATTGATACTCTGAATATCAACATTTCTCGAACTCTATTAGAACTGTATAGTACTGTTAAAATGAACTGGATCGAAGATTACTACAAATTTGGGGTAAAAAGTCAAGAATTGCAAGCTTCATCTGGGCATCATCGAAATAGACAACCATTTGTGCCATTTGCATTGAAAAACGAAACTGGATGTAAATTGTGGTTCAGCTCGGTTACAACTTCTAGCGAGAAGTGCGTTGATCATATATTGTTTATAAATTTTCAATTAAACTCTTTCAATGATTACAGGCAGGAGTCAAGATCATCTAATCGTTCTTCTTCCTCCGAATCAGAATCATTATCTTGGACTGAGGTGGCAAATAATGCAACAGTGCCATTTTCCTTTGAAGGAACTGGAAAAATTAGACACAGGGTGAGAATCTTTTTAATAATTCACAGTATTATTATTCTTTGGTTTAGGCTGCAAGGTATTTTTACCAAAGACTGACTATATAGTGCATTATTTTGTCTATGGTGGGAGTTTAAAAAACCATTTGGGTTTGGTTATATCATTTGAACAATAATTAAACATAAGTATGCCAGCTAAGCTCTATTTGTAGAGAACCCCATTGTCAAGTTAGCCTATTGGATATATTCCTACAGGGTAGAGGTCTGTGGGAATCTGCTGGACTGTCTAAAGGCGCGATCACAAGCGAGCATGAATTTGATGATCACACATAGAGCTGGAGCTAAAATCTAAAACCGTGAGGGAGCCTACTTCCATCCCCTTCTAGCTGCACTAATTTTGAGCATGTTTAAGGCTTTATCTATTTCATCCAAGGTTAAGTTCTTAGATTTGTACAAATCGTGAAATCCAGCAGCCTGAATAGGATATAGTTTTAATGCTTAAGTGCAATAAACTTTTTGTTTAAATAATAAAATTTGGCAATTTTGACTCCATTTCCGAAAGAATTATTTGGGGTATAACCAATAATTAATCTGACTCCATTTTGTGATAGAGTATGTAAGGAGGATAGCCAGAGGCTAAATTTATCTCTCAAGGTTCTAGATTGTCTGTCTTCAAAAAATTCTTCAAAACTTTTAATTTTTTTTTCAGAAGTCCCAAGAAATTAAAATTCATCAACTTTTAGTTCGTGTAGATGGATGGCAGCAAGTCTCTCCTGTTTCTCTGAATAGAGTGGGAGTTTATTTTCGTCATGCTAAGCCTCAATTGAAACGTTCTGCCTCAGTGGTAAGTATAAATATTAGAGGGATTAAGCCCTCTTTAAAAAATTTAAAATCTAGGCAACATTGATATTTTTCCATAACATATTGAGTCGAGAATTAGAAATATGGTTAAACTACGAAAAAGGTTTTCAAGCGCGAATGGCTCTGACAACATCCTAGCTGTTGGAGTAGCCATAATCTAGGGCTCAGAGGAGCCATAATCTAGGGCTCAGAAGAGCCGTATCTAAGGCTCAGAGGAGCCATAATCTAAGGCGCTCGTAAGAGCCATACTCTAGGGCGCTCGTAAGAGCCATACTCTAGGGCTCGAAGGAGCCATACTCTAGGGCTCGAAGGAGCCGTAATCTAGGGCTCGAAGGAGCCGTAATCTAGGGCTCGAAGGAGCCGTAATCTAGGGCTCGAAGGAGCCGTAATCTAGGGCTCGAAGGAGCCGTAATCTAGGGCTCGAAGGAGCCGTAATCTAGGGCTCGAAGGAGCCGTAATCTAGGGCTCGAAGGAGCCGTAATCTAGGGCTCGAAGGAGCCGTAATCTAGGGCTCGAAGGAGCCGTAACCTAGGGCTCGAAGGAGCCGTAATCTAGGGCTCGAAGGAGCCGTAATCTAGGGCTCGAAGGAGCCGTAATCTAGGGCTCGAAGGAGCCGTAATCTAGGGCTCGAAGGAGCCGTAATCTAGGGCTCGAAGGAGCCGCAATCTAGGGCTCGAAGGAGCCGTAATCTAGGGCTCGAAGGAGCCGTAATCTAGGGCTCGAAGGAGCCGTAATCTAGGGCTCGAAGGAGCCGTAATCTAGGGCTCGAAGGAGCCGTAATCTAGGGCTCGAAGGAGCCGTTATCTAGGGCTCGAAGGAGCCGTAATCTAGGGCTCGAAGGAGCCGTAATCTAGGGCTCGAAGGAGCCGTAATCTAGGGCTCGGAGAAGTTGTAATCTAGGGCTCGGAGAAGTTGTAATCTAGGGCTCGGAGGAGCCGTAATATAGGGTTCGGGGGAGCCATTTTCTAGTTTGTAAGAGCCATAATCCAGCTTAAGTCTTGAGTGTTAGGAAAGAATAACAAATGTGCGTGCCATAAAAGATTGCATTATCATAGTTGGTGCTTAATTATTATCAAAAGTCTTATCACTTTATATGATAAAAGTAAACAACGCCCAGTAGCTTAATAAGTTAATACTATCAGCAAAGGGCCAGGTAAACGTACTAGTCCATCACTTAAAACTAGCGAAAAAGTCATCACCCCTGTCTGGCTCGAGTGATTTGGACTATTCCTCTATATTTTGAGTCGGGAGAGAGGGACAGAATTTAGGCGTGCCACGCCTGGATATATTGTCTTCTCTCCCAACTCAGAAATTCCTCCAAAGAGTGCTGCATCCGATTTCACTATTTACTTGGTCTGCAGTGGCTAGAGTCTCGAATCAGAATTTGCCTGGACCTTTGCTGATAGTATTAAGCTACAGGGTGTTGTTTACTTTTATGGAATAAAGTGATAAACTTTTGATATTAACTTTAATATACCCCTTTTTTTTTCTTCAGTATGTTGAGGTTCCTCCAGCTAGGGTAGTTTTTGACGTTTCTTTGGAAGGAAGTGCAAAGAAACTAGTTACGGTGCGTTCCGCTTTACTCTTCAAAAATAATCTAAGAGAGACCATGGAACTGCACCTAAAGAATAGCACTCATTTTGCTGGAGGTAATAATTTTTATCATTTTTGTTACAATACTAAAGGGGGGTAACTGACGTTCTCCCAGTGTTGCCAACCACTTGTGAGCGCAAACTGAAGGGTAGAAAAAGGCTAGATATTCAGTTTTGGAACTAATCCGCTCTGAACTGCACTCACAAGCTCCTGGCAACCACTCAATGAAGGGAAAACTGGGTAAGGGACATGGATTTTTACAACGCCTATATTTTATCAAAGCCGTTGCATGTGGAAAAAAAAATATTCCAAAGAGGAAATTTTAGTTCAGCAATTTTCCACTATAGGGGCTCAATAGTTGGTATTATAAAAGTTCATTTCGTACCAACATTGAAAAAGGCAACATCTTCCATAGAAACAGGTACTATTTAACGGCTCTTTTTGTTGGTTTCAATTTTGGCAAAAGTATAGATAGTCCCATACTTCGAGCCAACTTTGAAAAAGGGCAAAATCTTGAATAAAAACAGGTGCTTTTTAACGTGTATTTTTGCTGGTTCCAAGATTGTTTTATAATTCCAACTATTAACCAAAGATTTTGCAATCTCTCCTGTTACCAAGGAAATCCTACAGTAACGCGAGAGATGTGTCCACAAAATCGCTGAATGTCAACTCATGCTTCAGGAGTGGTGCTCTGGCTTTTATAAAATATAAGAGGCGTTGATTTTTCTTTTGCCCCTTAGTGTAATTATCTTAAAACATTTCGGATTTATGAACTGACATGGTGTAACTTAAAGGAAGTATAACCTTGCCTGATTTATTATGTCCACTGCGAGTTTCATGGTTTGCCTCATCTCCATCTATTAAAATTTTACCACTGTAGTGGTTTATGGGGGTCATGCCAAAAATTATTGGAATTTTCCCTAAAGAAAGCCTTTTAGGTTATACTGTAATTAAGATCTTACCAAGAGAAATTGGAAAAAAGTGTTTGCTCTTATCAATATCAATAACTTCCACAAATTAGTATCTTTTAACATATAATAATAGTAATTAAGTTGGAGGTATCAACTTCACTGAGCTTGCTCAAAATATCTTTATATTTCTGATATCTTATGCTGGGCTTCCCATTCGTTCAGTAAGTCATTATCCTCTCTTGAGTCAATAAACCACCCAAAAAAATAAAGTTTTGTCACTATTTGTCAATAAATTCCAAACGCTGGTAAAATTTTAACACCTTCCCTTGTAAAATAATCCAGATTTAATTTCACTATAATTACCAAAGTAAAATTGTTGAATTGAAGTGTAAAGTTGTTCTATAAAAAGGGGTAAGTCAGCTATTTGTCTCGACACTGACTGAGCTAGGCTCTGTTTATTTTGGTTGTGATAGGATCACATCATGCTCTCTTGATTGGATATCTGTTGCTAATTGCTTCATACAAGAACTCATTTATGTACCTACCCTTACCAAAAAAAGTTAGTCTTAAGAGGTCTTGGGGAAGTCTTTCGGAGGTCTTATGTAGTCTTAAGAGGTCTTGGGGAAGTCTTTCGGAGGTCTTATGTAGTCTTAAGAGGTCTTGGGGAAGTCTTCATTGTGCCAAGAAGTCTTGGAGAAGTCCTAAAGACTCTCCCAAGACTTTTGTAGTGTTCTTGAGGACCTCTTCAAATCAGACTAACTTTTTTCAGTAAGGGTAAGATCATCTGAGTATAAATATTCTAAACTCTTCCTCGCATAATTGATATACATTCACAAAAGTTTCAAATCCAAAATAATACAGTAAAATCTGAAACCACGGTTGTGAAACAACAAGGCCTAGCTTAGGGAATTAGCCCAAAGCTTAGTTTCCTCTAGCGTGTCTAATGGCATGTTTCATTACGCGTGTAAAACTTTGCTCGTGCCATAGCTGAGAGTAAAGAAAAACGCGCAATTACGCACTAGTAAAAACTATGCTTAAGGAGAAAATTCAAACAGCGGAGTGCACTGTTTAGAGAGGTGAGAAAACGAATTGCAGACGAATATTGCAGATAAAGTATGCCCGGATGGTACCAAAGGCTAATGATGTCTCTTGTGTACTTGAATGAATTCTTACTCATATTATAAAGAGACTTGGTCACTGTTGACACCTAATATTGTACGAGTTTTAATAACTTTTATTTTGCCTAAGCATTTTGTGTGGGAGTCCCACTTATTGTTATATTGAATGAGAAGTAGAATATTTTACTTAAAAATTTTAATCATTACCTTCCAATTAGTGTCACAAACTATCTATCTGGTTCCAAATTCAACGCTACCAATTCCTCTAAACTGCGTTTACTCTCACATATGGGCTAAGCCGTGTGACCATTACGTTGCATTGTCAACTAACAATATTAACTGGCAACAAGTTTCAAAACCTAACGAAATAATCGGAAGTACACTTACTTGTCTACCAACAAACTCGGCAGCAACCCCGTACAAGTATGTAATGTTTAACTCTTAACATTACCATTTCTCAAAATAAAATCCTATCTTAGTTTCTGCGTTATGGTAAAGCGGGAAAACTACCCTTCAGACGTAAGTCTAACATCTGGTCAGCTGTTCGCCAATCCTGGGCACAAAATCAGATTCATTCCTCCATTGGAAATCATCAATCTTCTACCTTATGAACTTCATTTTTACTTGCGAGATCCGGAAATTAAGAGCTATATAAAACCAGGAAAAAGTGTTCACCTTCATAATGTAAAGTGTATTTTTTCTCTATTGAAAAGATTGCAATCCCTAACATAAGAAGTAAATAGAAGGAAGTATGTAAACTCCCTTTAACTAGCGTAACGCGGCCTTTGCGCTTAAAAAACAAGCTTGCGCCTCAAAATTTTGAATTTAGTTTTTCTCGGGAAAATCCTCTTTTGTGGAATGCTCAAAAAAATTTATAGTGATATACCTTTCCAAAAGGCAAAGATACCTCCCTCCCTCTATATACTTCTACAAACATTTGATCTTATATGAAAGAAGATTCTTATTTTAACGTGGCTTAATAGAAAATTCCAATATTAAGGTAGAACCCAAGAGCTAGAGTATAGATATGGCAGTGCCTTGGGCAGTGCTCCTTCATGGTGATCTGTTATCTCCAAAATATCAATTTCGCCAAGGATTATTGTTAAGCCTACTTCCGCTGCAAATTAAAATTTGTTTTCTAGCTTAATAATGGTTTCTAATATTTTTGCTAGTGGATTAGGCTTATTTAAACGAGAAGGAATCGATAGTTTATCACTTGTCAGGTTAAACTCTCTCCTTTTAAAGTGGTTCATAATTGCCTTTTTTTAGGTGGATATTAGAGAACAGTTGGTATTTCGATTCACTCTTGAAAGCTTTTGCAACTCTGCTGATCTGATCATCAACAGAAGTAGTCATGATTTTTCAATAAAGTTAGAAATGTACGACACTGAAGATCGCCTCTTAACATTAAGCGCGAAAGTCCTTGTTTTGCAAGGAGGTGCTATGAAGGTTAGTAGTCTTACAATTAAATATACCTGTTTTATGTTATGTTTTAACTTATTAGCGGGATAGTAAAGATGATCAGTAAAGTGTTATTTCTAACTTATTAGGAGAGTTAGAATCAAATGTTTCTTATTAATTTAAATTTAATTAACAAAGTAACTATTCTTGCATTCTAAGACTTACTCCATGTTAATAAGAGATAAACACATGCAGCTACTCAAAGAGTCTTAAACTATTCCATGTATGCCAAACAAATATAAAGTACGCGTGTGGTTTTAAATGTTTTGGAAATTTTTATTAGTCTTAAAATGGAGTATAGGCTCAAATCCCAACTTTGTTAAATAATTAACAAGAAACTTTTTAATGTTTTTACATATAGTTCAATGATCCTTACCAATTCAAAATAACGCGTTACTTGTATTCATTATTCCTATAAAAAGAGTATGAAGTGGAAAATTAAATGATTTTCGTTGATTCTGCTTGATTCAAGCGAGTGTGAATGCATAACTCAGCTGAACTGAAATCGGGAATAAATTTGCGTGTGCGCTCGAGAAAAACAAACCAATTTTAATCTTCTCGTGCACAAGAATCAGCTTGATTTATGGAAAAAAGTGTTTGCTAGTAATCTTCTCGTGAGGTCTCAGACAGTCTTGAGTGAGAATTTTTTTTCAAAAATCAGTTTTTATTTCACTCTTTCAGCTTAAGTTTTTCTATTTCATTTGGGCTTGTGAAGGCATCTTAAGACATGTTTGTGTGGTAATATGTTCAGGAAGTTTTTTTTAAATTGTACAAAATTTGTAAACCTTCTCATATTGGCTTTCATTTAAAATGAGAACCTCTTGACTTATTTTAAGAAACTCCACCTTTAACAACTCTTGCTGTGGCAGAATCAACAATGCTATTTTATTTATTAACTATTAAAAAATTCACTAGGTTAAAGATAAAATTATTAAGTATAAATAAAACATATTCTTAAATGAGGGAGAGAATGGAGAGTTCCATGAATTTTGCTCAAAGACTGTAACAGCTAGCTCAACTGATTAAACTCTTCCTTTCTTTAGCAGATGACACTTTGCTAAAGTATAGGTAGATTATGACTTGAGCGTATAGCAACGTCCTCTATCTGATTCTAATGTCAAAATTCAAGGGTCAAAGTTTATAGTTCTACAGTCGGGCTTCATATTATTGTAATTTTATAGATGTCAATTCGAGCTTCATTTTGGATGGTAAACCGTACCGGACTTCCCTTGGTTTTCAAGCAAGAAGGAACTCAAGGAGAAGCAGCTGGTCAATTTCGGGAGCATGAAGCAGCTCGTAGTGTTACGCCTTTACTTTTTTCGTTATCAGATAATGAAGCTTCCGTTATGTAAGCTTTATTTTTCTATGTAGTCGTATCTTGAAGAACTTTACATATTCTATTGCTGACAAGTTTCTATTGCACGCTCTCTTTTTATCAACTAACCTAAACACAAGGTGTAATATGCGGGTTGGAAAGTCTTTGCATCATGATGGAGCTCCTCAGTGGTGTTCTAGATTTCATTTAGAACAAGGAATGAGTGTTAGACGACTTCGAGTAACACCTTTGGATTCAAGACCAGACTGGTTTGAATATAAATTTTTTCTATTGAACCCTCATTCATACTTATGGGCAAAATCTGTTCGAAAACCAGTACAAAGCGTTTTCCCTTTTCCCTGGTTCACAAACTTCACACCTTTTCAAGTCAGTTTAGCCTGGTTCGTCCGTAGCCAAGACCTATATATGGTCGTTTTAAAAAATTCCCTTAATTTTAAAATTTCAAATATCACAAACCAATTAGTTAGTGTTTGTAACGTTGCTTAATTATTTTTGACAGAAATTAAAATTATAGTGTTATTTTAAGATTTGTCAGCAAAATTGTCTCTGGCCTCATTATTTTCCAAGTGGTTTGAACCTAAGTGACGTGGTCAAACTGCTTCCTGCACCAACATGGACTGGCGATTTCTCACATTGGTTTAATAACCTGTTATCTTAATCAAAGCCCTTTTATGGTTATATATGAATGAGGCTTAGTTCTATCCAGGATGGTTTGATCAAAACTCAATAGATTCTCTAGATGGCATAAAATTAGCACTGAGAGAGTGCTATTCATTTCATTTTCTCAAAACTGAAAATGAATTAAGTTTTTCGTTACATATTGAGTTTATTTTCATCCAAACCACCCCTTCATAGTTTATTTTAATCAGAATTTTAGATCTGGAAATGAGCCTTTGCAAGCCACTCCCATACCAAAAAAAGTTAGTTTTAAGAGATCTTGGGGAAGTTTTTTGGGTGTCTTATGTAGTCTTAAGAGGTCTTGGGGAAGTCTTTCATTGTGTCAAGAAGTCTTGGAGAAGTTGTAAAGACTTCCCCAAGACTTTTGTAGCGTTTTTGAAACCTCTTCAGATCAGATTAACTTTTTTCGGTAAGGGCTGAATGTTGTAGCTGACCATGGCTTCATTTTTATGATATTAGAAAGACCCTACATTGGGTTTTTAGTTTCATTCTATTTGAGTGAAAGTCTTTCTTGATTTAAATAGCTTATTATTACCGATTGTAGGGTTTATATGATTGGTATTGATGTAAAACCGGGTAATGGCCAATACCGGGACACCCAAATTGTCACACTGTCACCAAGGTTTTATCTGAGCAATAAGAGTGAACACAAATTGGAACTGGCCCAAAAGTTTGCCACAAAACAGAGAGATCCGGTAAGTTTATTTTCAGTTTAATTTTCATTGTAAGCTAGAAGAAGGGCAAACTCATTAGATGAACATCATCTTGGCAATTCAAAAATATTTCCCTCTCATCTGGCCATCCCTCAATTTTTATCTCAGTAATTTAAGTGCTCTATTTTAATTATTAATTTATGTTCAAATAAAGTTTTTGATTATTATTATTACTAGAATCATAACTTGCACAAACAGGTTTTCACTTCAGCAAGCAGTTCTCCATTGTTTTACAATAGGGAGAATGAAATTTCGAAAGGGGAAAAACCAGATTTCACATCGTTGTACCATTTTCTCTATTTTTCTTGAGAGACCTGGCCACCAAATTGATTGCTTCGCTCGTTCGCGGCACTTGGAGATTCCCAAGTGGCCCTCGTGAATTCGACTTAATAGCTCTTGGCGCATGCTTCGTGGTATTATCAGCCGTCCTGCTTTCATTAAAAGTCCATCTTGTAATACTATCTCGTCTCGGTATGCATAGTATTCGTATAGTAGAGCGATTACACGTCTCTTTTCGGGCCAGCCCCCCTCACAGTACTCTTTAAGTGATTTACATATCTCGTCGTTTTGTTGTTCCTGAAGGATTTCAGCGAGTCGAGAATCAGACGCTGGTAAACTTCTCATTATCACTTGAACGTGAGCTGCTATCTCCTGTCGGAGTCCGTTGTCGATAACATCTTCCAACGGACTTCTTGACAGTGTATCTGCTTCTATTAGTGCTTTCCCTGGAATATATTTCACTTTGTACGAGTAACGCATCATTCTCATTCGTAAACGCTGTAGTCTTGGTGATAGGTCGTCGAGTTGTTTTGTTTGCAAAATTGCGCATAAAGGCTGGTGGTCCGTCTCTAACACTATCGTTATACCAAGAATGTAGTCGCGGAATCTATTGCATGCCCATGCCAATGCGAGTGCTTCCTTCTCGATTTGAGCGTACTTTTGCTCCGTCGGTGATAATGTGGTAGAGGCGTACGCTATGACTTTCGACATTCCATTCGTTTCGTTTTGACGAATTACAGCGCCAATACCGTATGTTGATGCGTCGGCCGCTACTGTAGTCGGTTTATTCGGGTCGTATATGCCCAGTACTGGCTTGCTGGTTAGAGTGGTCTTTAGGTAGGCTAAGACTTTTTCTTGCTCCGGTCCCCAGGCCCAACCATTTTTCTTGCTCAGCAAACTAGTTAATGGCTGGAGATGAGTAGCCATATCGGGAATGAATTTTCCCACGTAATTCATCGTTCCTAAAAGACGTCGAACTTCTGGAACGTTTACTGGAACTGGCATGTCGATTATGGCTCGTATCTTCTCTTTATCTGGTCTGATGCCAGAAGAACTGATTTCATGGCCTAGGAATGTGACTTGCGGCACACGGAATCGGCATTTCCTTGAATTCAATGTAACGCCGTTATCCGATAGTCGCTGGAGGACTTGCCGTAACTTAGCGTCGTGCTCTTCGTTATCTTTGCCACATACCAATATGTCGTCTTGATGACTAAGGGTCATCTCGATTCCTTCAATATATTCGTTTATCCGACGTTGATAGTGTTCGGATGCTGAACTGAGTCCAAATGGTAGTCGCGTGAAACAATATCTGCCAAATGGCGTGATGAATGTTGTCAATTTCCGTGATTTTGGGTTGAGTGGAACTTGCCAATAGCCGGAATTACAGTCCAATTTCGTGAAAACATTCGCTCCTGCTAATCTTCCCAACGTGTGGTCGACTGCCGGAATTTGATATCGTTCGCGTTGTATATAATTGTTCAACTGTGTGAAGTCGACGCATATGCGAATTTCCTCGTTAGCCTTCATCACTACAACCATTGGTGAGCACCAGTCCGTGGGTTCTTCGATCTTCTGTATTACTCCTTGCTGTAGCATTTTATCCAATTCTTCTCGCACCTTAGTCATTAATGGTATTGCTACGCGTCGTGGTGTTGATATAGCGTGAGGTATAGCCCCTGGCGTTAATTTGATCTCGTATTCCTGCTTAATCCGTCCTAAACCTTGAAATAATCCAGGGAACTCTTCCATGGGGTTGAAACTGTCTACCGTCATTATTTGCGATTCGGTGGTTCGTTGGATTAAACGCAGACTTTTGCTTGCGTGAAGACTCAACAACGGAATTTGGAGACCGTTAATGATATATAATTTGTCATCATGGACTATGCCATTACGTGAGAGTGACGCTTGAATTACCCCTGTGCAATTTAACTTGATTCTTCCAGGCCCGAACAGGCGTCTGTCGGGGTGAAGGAGATGCTGTCGAGGGAAGAGCGTTGTATAGATCCTTTCAGGAATGGCACAGACGTCCGCCCCAGTGTCTATTTTGAAATTGATTGATATACCGTTGACTCCGATTTCTTCCGTCCATTGCTCCTGAAGTCTTGCATTTGATAATTCTCCCAAAAAGGCGTCATCCAGACCATGGTACGCGTAGCTATTCAAGGAGTCCATATAACCTTCGGGTGTCGATCTGTTGCTGAATTCTTCCGAAGTAATCTCCCTGTTGTAACGTGCCGACTTCGATAGACAGGACCTGGTGTAGTGGCCGAATTTGCCACATTTGTGACATGTAGCGTTGGACGCTGGACAATTCTCCCGAGAGTGCTGTTCGGATCGACCGCAATTCCTACACACAGCCCTCGACTGTCGTTGGGTGATCTCGTCGTTATTATTCCCGCTACTTGGGCGAGTAGGATATCTTGGCGTTAGTCTCGCCCCGCTACGGTGTGATGTCAACTTGTTGATTTCGGACGATCCAGAAATGGTCTGTTGAAGATTTTTTTGTTGCCTGCGAATTTCCTCGGCCTGCCTGACAGTTGTCAGGGTCTTTTCGAGGGTGAGAGTTGTTGTATCTTCAAATTGTAGTTTCTCTGACAGCGATTTGTTTCGAATGCCCATAATTATTTTGTCCCGTAGTAATTCGTCCCGTAAAGTGCTAGACACTTATCTATTTGTAACCGGCAGGCCGTTATGAATTCTTCGACCGGTTCTCCAACTTCTTGAATGCGAAGGTTGAACCGAGCCCGTTCGTATATCACGTAGCCTCGAATAACGAAATTATTTTGAAATTTATCGACGACTGTTTTGAATACCTTTTTCTCGGTTGCCGTTAATGTAAATGATGCGAAGATATCATCGGCAGCTTCCCCCATTAAGTATATCAGTGTGTTGACCTGCTCTTCTTCTGTTTTCGATTGGAGGCCTGACGCAAAACGAAATCTCTTGAATCGTTGGATCCATTTTGGCCACTCGTGTGGGCTTGAGAAGTTGAACGTACTTGGTGGGTTAATCTGAAACGCAGCAGCGGCGTGAGTTGGTGGGTTCGCCATTACGAGTTTATTCAAGCGACGTGGCTGCACACTTCTGACACCATGTTGTGTTTCTTAGAACTAACACACGATATTCATTTTAAAACATAATTTAATAGTTTAGTTAAGCATACAATTTTACATCGTCAAGACCCGGACTAATACTGAGAAACGCCCTCCCCGGGCTATCCCTTTTATGTAATATTTACAGGCGTTTATGTCACGTGACGCGGGCTGAACATATTTACACGAACATATAACATTGATTAGGAACGTACACTAATACAACAGTATTTTATAATTTAAAATGTTTTGAATTAAAAGTGAACAAATATTTTTCAATCATCTACCAGCATACTTTTCAATAGTTATTCATATATGGCGTCAATAATGTCACTTTAAATGTCTGAGTTACTTTGCCCTATCAATGTAATGTCAAATGGTCAAGTATATCATGAAAAACATTTAATTTTTCACGAGTGTAGGAATCGTTTAGTCACCTTAATTCAAATACATATAAATTTGTGAATACCATTAAATTACCAATACACTCAATGCACAATCCTTAAGTTATTTTAACAAAGGGAGCGAACAACGTTGGCCATCCAACAACGCTGGGAACACATAGCAATGCGCTAGAGTCAAGACTACTTTCAGTGGCAAAATTCTGGAGTCGTGGGTTCCTTAAATACTTCTTCTGGATATTTTTTTTTGCCAGGGCCCCTCTTTATTAAAAATTGTATTACAGTTTATCTCAACATAATATAGTAATGCCCTCAATGGAAACTTATCAAACTAAATTTTTTTGGTTTCAGTCTAAATCAATGAACATAATGTCAGCCATGCCTAACTGCAGTCTACCCTTTCATTGGCCAAGAGTTGATTTAGACAATTTGCTTTGTGTCAGAATGATGGATATACCGGACTGCCACTGGTCCGGTGGTTTTGAGATTGAAAGGATAAGTTCTTTTCATATTAATATGAGGTAGGATGAATTTTCTTTAAGTATATTTTTCATATATCACCAGTTAAATCTTGCTAAATGCCTTACTTTAATTGCTAGTTTTGTGGAAAATTTAAAAGTAATAACCAAAACTATAATTTCTTTTTAAACCTTTGAGGGATGGTCAAGGACAGTCGCAGTTTTTAAGAGTTGAAACCCTTCTTCAAGGAGCGACATTTTTCATTATTTTCACGGATGCTGATAAAATGCCACCACCTTTTCGCATTGATAACTTATCCGAGGTATCAGTAACCTACTACCAAACCAACATCCGAGAAGAAAGATTGGAATCTTTAGTAAAACCTCACACATCAGGTAAGGAAATGTTAAGTTAGGGACAACTACCCCGAAGAGGTCTTCACAAATAATTAATGACCTCTTTGCGACTTAATTTTTTTGGTAAAGAGATATGCAAATAAAAGGAAGTTTAACGAGAACAAGTCCTAATTTCTGTTTCAAGAAAACCTCACATGTTAAGCATGCCCTTATTAACATCAGAAGATTTTTCTACTTTATAATAAGACTCTCTCTTACCCCACCCAAAATCTTAAAACCAGACAGTTTTATCTTACTGTTTATCACCATTACTATTGCGTTCAAAACTTTTAAATCTTAATTTGATCCAAGTTTTTTTATCGACTACATTTCCTTTCAATAATTTCAGTTCCATACGCATTTGATGAGCCTTCCTTACCACCTTTAATTACGGTCTCTGCTCCAGGAGGCTCAACTGACACCTACAATATGGATGTTTTTGCGGAAGGCAATCCATTGTACTATGAAAATTTCATTTATATTGCATTTGACGCGACATTCCAAAAGTATGGATTAATAGAATTATAAAATTCATCAATAATGGTTATTTCAAATGAAATATTATTATAGAAATTTCAGCAATTCTAGTGGAATGGATGACATTTGTGCCCGTGAGCTTGTCCTTGATGTTCTTCAGAGCAGGGTTTTTCTTAATAGAAAGGTTAGTATGGCTTTTAAATTGAATTTTGATCACCGCTGGGTATTAGAGACGAGTCGGGCCCACCATTTTAAAGACCCGACCCAGCCCGACCCGAAAAAAAAATTCTAAAAAAAAACCCGACCCTGCCTGACCCGAAAAAAAATTAAAAAAAAAAAACCCGACCCGAAAAAAAATTCTAAAAAAAAAGCCCAACCCAGCCCGACCCAAAATTTTTTTTTAAAAAAAAACCTGACCTGGCCTGACCCGAAAATATTTTTTTTTAAAAAAACCCAACCCAGCCCGACCCGAAAAATGGCGCTGACTAGTCCGTGAAAAGTATGAAGATGACGTAGTTTCCTCTCTCGCTTATGTAACCAAAGATGCTAAGTTGCTTACCGTTTTTTGGTGCGCACTCACGTGACATACTTACATCATCTAGCCTTAGACTCTTAGCTTAAATGGTTTAGTCTGCTCTCTCCTTCTCTAGCAAGGAGTCACGTAGCATGCGCGAAAAGGACGCGCATTAGAAAATATATTAACAGCCAAGCACGAAAAAAAGGGGGAATAGACGAACTCGGAATTGAAGAGGAACTTGCAGGGGCAGCCTCCATTGCAGTACACTCTTTACGCGCCGATCTCTTAAGAGATGTCAGTATTGTAGTTCCCATTCTGATCCTATTCTGATTGGCTACTCTATGACGAGAGTACACTCTACGCGTTTCCCATAGCAGCGGGTGTAATGCGTGGATAGGTACGAGAGCGAGAGATAGACTGAGGGGCAGGCGCGCCATCTATTGCGATAATTCATCATTATATTTGTACTTCAAAATAAATGGCGTAGCCCATAGAAGTTGGTTTATGAGTATGGAAGCTGAGTTTGAACGACACGCGTTATAACGTGTGGCCACCATTCCATCCCCCCTTAATATTCCCTGGCGACGCCAAGGAGGAAAATGAGAACTGCACTCACAGGTCACGGCAGATATCACGCTGTGGGAGCGTGGGGTAGGGGATGGGATGGTTTACAAGCCGCAATTCCCACGAAGTAAGACGTTTTCCGGCGACTACTAGCTAAATGGTATTTAGAGATTAGACTAGAGTTGAGCTATTTCATAAATACGTCTCGCGAGTCGCTACTCTCACCTAAAGAAATCGCTTCGATTCTCCCTCTCACGAAAATCAAGCTTAAGCCCGCCTGTGAAAAATAAAGCTGACTCGACCCAACCCGAATTTTTTAGGGCAAAGAAAAAACCCGACCCGAATATTTAAGCCGAAGAAAAATCTTTAAGACGTGAAACCAATAGGAATTCTATGAAGAATTTTTCTTTGAAAAAAAGGTACAATAAATTTGGATAAGATGCAACAGGTGTCCAGCTGGAAGGTTATTTCGCCAAATAGATGGCGCTCCTTCCATGTAAACTTCTGGAATATTCCAGCTGGACTCCCTGTTGCAAATCTCCACCCCCTTCTTCTTGTATAAAAAGAGATGTTGTCAAGATAAGAGAGCAGATAGACTGATAGATTGATTGGCAGAATGATTTTAGATTTCAAGACAGAAAGATAGAAATAAAATATTGAGTAAACAATTGGAAATTAGTTGAAATTAATTAAAGTAGAAATAAATCATCTCGTCACTTTGGAGGAAAGGAGTTCAACGTTTATTACAACGCAAGGGTAATATAATATTTAGAAAATATCCCTTACAGGGATCTCCTCCCAATTCCTCCGAAAGGAAATAAGTAACTTGGGGAAAGATAAGAATAGAAAATAAGTAGAGAATTACTCCTTCAGATTTCCCCCGGTTACAAATGGTGCCGTGACCTTAAAGTTCAATAGGTTATTGCCAGCAATATTTTGCATTGTCATTTCGTTTTTCCTCTACCCTACTTTTTTAAAAGGGGGGAGGATCGGCTCTGGCCTACTGTGCCTTTAGTTTTTGTTATCTCGCCAACTTCGTTTTTCTCTTATCGAGAATTTTTCGCTTGAGGCCATTTGTCAACTTTCACCCTTTTTGACACAGAGGCGCTAAATATTTTTATGACTTCTCTGGGAGAATTGTTAGATAAAAATAAACAGGCGAAAGAAATTTTTACCGGACCTTTCGATTTTAACGACTTTTTCTTAAATAGGTTTAATAATTTTGTATGTATAGTTGAAGAATATTGAGTAAAAATAGGTATATTTTTTGAGTTTATATTGTCTTGTATATGTAGTAAAAAGGAAAATTAAGTTAGGAAGAAAAAGAGCAGGTCCCGTATAATAAAGTGAAAAACGAAATATTTTTTAAAATAAGCGAATTATTTCAAGACTTAAAATAACAACAAAAGACTTAAGAATGACAATGCAGAAAGGAAATAATTATTCTATTCAATCAGAGGGGTTAGGTCCCGCATTTCCAAGTTCCCATTTGGGAAGTAACCTTACATACCCAAATGCCACATTTGGCGGGTCTCACCCCAATGTCCTTTCAAATCCTCAATCTACCTTATTATATATCCCAACAACAACATCATCTACAACAACCACAACTACCACAATTTCGTCAACTGGAACCATTCATCAAGCGACTGCAATATCAACAACAAACTTTGGACTAGGACAACCTATGGGACCAATTCCACCAATGATTCCACCACCTATGCCATACCTTTGGCCTTTTCCAGAAATGATGGGAATGGGATCCCACCCAGGATGTGGATTCCCACCATGGAATTTTCCTTACTATCCTCAATTCCAACCTGGAACTTTCCCTCCTGGAAATTGGCCATTACCGACAGTTAGTCAAGTCCCAACTCTTCCAGTTACAACGGCTTCAATGACAACGACAGTACCTCCAACTACTCCAGTACAAGTCCCAACGATTACCACCACTTTGGCGACTACAACAATACCTCCTACGATTCTCACACCAGTTTCAACGACTCCAAGTGGAACAAGTCAGGGAGCATCCGTACAGTTTTCCCAAAGTTCCACAACAGCTGGAATGGGAATCTCCAACATAAGCGGAGCCCTTTCAACTCCACCAGCTTCGGATTCACTGACAACGACCTTGTCAACTTCACCATCAAGAGAACCAAGTTCAGGAGAACCTAAGAAACGATCGCCTCCAGAAGATCTCATTGTTCGCATAGATAATGTTTTCCAAAATTTGGAAGAAAGAACTCATTCCAAATTTATCTCAGAACATCTCAAGAGATCACACAGTCAGAATAAGCAAGAGACATCGAGAAAATCAGGGATTAAAAGATCATCAACTGGAACGAATACTACAAGGTCCAGAGCAATATTTTCTCGTAAGAAAAACATTCCATCCAAAAGTCCTCCTAGGATGTCAAAACAAGTCAAAACGAAAGTATTAAGACCCGACATCACCTGCTATTCATGCAACGGAAGTGGACACCTAGCAAGAGACTGCCCCTCAGCTTTATCTGATTTCGGAAAACAAGTTATAAGACGATCTCGAACATTTCGATTAGCAATGATCCGACGGAGAAGAAAATAAGTTCCCGTTCCAGAAAAATCGCAGGAAATCAGAAATCTAGTTCCTGGAGGAAAAACACCAGACTACGTTCCTGAACTGCGATCTGTGGAAGAAGCTATACAGAGAGGAAGACATATTTTAAAGAAATATCAAGAAAGGATTCACGTGAAAAAAGAAATTAGAATAACTTAATAGTGAAAAAAAAAAAAAAATTGTATAAATTTTGTTTCCTCTTTGGGGGGAAGAATGCAACAGGTGTCCAGCTGGAAGGTTATTTCGCCAAATAGATGGCGCTCCTTCCATGTAAACTTCTGGAATATTCCAGCTGGACTCCCTGTTGCAAATCTCCACCCCCTTCTTCTTGTATAAAAAGAGATGTTGTCAAGATAAGAGAGCAGATAGACTGATAGATTGATTGGCAGAATGATTTTAGATTTCAAGACAGAAAGATAGAAATAAAATATTGAGTAAACAATTGGAAATTAGTTGAAATTAATTAAAGTAGAAATAAATCATCTCGTCACTTTGGAGGAAAGGAGTTCAACGTTTATTACAACGCAAGGGTAATATAATATTTAGAAAATATCCCTTACAGGGATCTCCTCCCAATTCCTCCGAAAGGAAATAAGTAACTTGGGGAAAGATAAGAATAGAAAATAAGTAGAGAATTACTCCTTCAGATTTCCCCCGGTTACAAAGAGCTGTGAGGAACTAGTTCATTGGGGAAATACTGCTATCTAAATTATAACTAACGTTTTTCTAATTAGTGCCTGATTCACTCATTGATTTTTATAAGCCTGTGAAATTGTTAGATTTAACACGTTGACTTTTTTACTCAAGTGATTTTGGAATTTGAATTTTTCCGTTTAATTTTAGATTAAAGTTACACTATAGATCGACTAAATAAGGGCCTTTACTCAAAACGTCTAATAAATGAATTTTTCATTCAATACCATGTCGTTTTCTCTGTAAATAAACTTTAATTTTAATTAAAAATAATTTGTTATAAGAGTCTATTTGGTTACTACACCAAATAATATATGGGTCTCATAGAAACATTACGTAATTATTTTTGATTTATAAAATAAGTTCCAAATTGAACATTATTTATTATTATCGCCTTCATGAAAGGAAGCTGCAAAAAGTCACATATGATATGCCTATCTTTATGTTACTACATGATTTTTTATGTGAATGGCAAAGTGTAGAAAATATTTGTAAGTTTAAAATCTACAAACGTATCAAAAAAGTGTAAATTTAACTAATTTAAACTAAATAAGTACCTATTATTTGATGCATTACATATAAGCTTTTTTCCAAAAAATTCAATTCAGGAACCAGGTAAAAGATCTCAACTATGGCGCATGACGAGCACAGGAATGATTCAACATGAAGGATCCAGTCCACCGAGAGATTTGAGGAAACCTCACGTGGATAACGGTGAAACGAGGTATTTGGATATAGCTGAACTTGGATTACGACCAGGAGAATATGCTCCTCTCAGGCTTCGTAAATACGACGAAAGACGAAGTTTCACCCAAACTTGGAAGTTTACCGAGGATGGAAGACTGTGCTGCAAACATCCAAATCTTTACGTGCAAGCCAAGGATGGATTTGCTGGTATTAAAGCGGGTGAGAAAATTATAATGAATCCTTTCATTTAACTGGGCAATAATTATAGGTGGTAGTCTAGTTGGTGAAGGTTCTGGCTGGAGATTATGTAAGCAAAATTCCTAGCGTTAATTAAAATTACTAATATCTACTTATAACGATTGCTTTTCTTTTAACATATTGCATTTTGATAGGGTCAAAATATACTTAAATAATACCTAATATAACTAACTCTTTTACTGTCTTTTATATCCAGAATACTAATAACATAATTATATAATGAAGCATTGAACCTTTTTATAAGAAAATAGAACCTTTTTTAGGAAAAATAGATCTAACCTTTTTTTAGGAAAAACAGAACCTTTTTTAGGAAAAATAGAACCTTTTTTATGAAAAAATAGAACCTTTTTTATGAAAAATATAACCTTTTTATGAAAAATAGAACCTTTTTATGAATAAAGTATGAATAAAAAAAATCTTTTCTATGAATAAAACAAACCTTTTCCTATGAATAAAACCTTTTCCTATGAATAAAATGTAACCTTTTCTATGAAAATGTAAACTTTTTTGAAAATTTACCCTTTTCTTTGAAAATGTAACCTTTTCTATGAAAAATTTATCTTTTACTACAAAAAATTTAACGTTAACTATAAAAAATTAACCTTTACTGTTAAAAATTTAACCTTTTCTACCAAAAAAATTTAACCTTTTCTACAAAAAAAATTTACCTTTTCTACAAAAAAATTAACCTTTTCTAGGAATGTTTTATCCTTTTCTATGAAAAAAATTTAATTTTTCCTGTTAATTTCTGAATAATGTTGAAACTTATTGGGAGACATTGAAGTTGGGGGCTTTGCTACCTTTCCATTTCTGCCCTCCTCCCCTTAGTAGCAAATTATGTGGGAGAATAAAATTTTCAATGTAATAAAGTTGGGTCTAGATTAGATTAGATTTGAGTCTTTAGTCCAAACAGAGTTCATTTTATATTGTGTTAAAACTTGACTATACATTAATTTTTTTTTTTTAAAGTTAAAATATTTCCATACTTAAAGAGGCTATTCAGTTGTTTTAAGTTTTTTAGCTTTACTTCTATGTCAAACACCACCAACCACTAATACATATATGTTTCAAACATAAAATCGACCATTCAATCAATACATTATTGTTCCAGTCATAGGGGTCAAGGTTGTAGAAATAACCATCAAAAATTAATAACCCAAAAATTAATCAAACGGCTTGTAAATAACACTCATGCCCATTTACCAAAGACGATTTATTTTCTACAATTATCTTTGGGAAAGTTTATCATCATACCTTATTTTTTACTTGTTTGTATCTAGGTAATGATGTAGTTCTAGGACCTCCACAGCATGTGTGCTACGCAACTATGGAAAATGGAATTCCGTTTGAACAAGCAATTTCTAGTCAAAAGTTGAGAAAAGGCTCAGGAATGTTGAGTGTTAAAGTCATTAATGATGGACCAACTCGTGTTCTTCAGATTAGTGACAAAATTAAAGTAAGGTTTATTAACGAGATTAATTACATTTTAAGAATTAAGTGTTTTATATTCGTTAATAGAGGAAAGAATCTGTAAATAAGTCAATTTCTGATTGGGTGGTTGTTGATAAGAAAAAATTTAGCCCTACTGAAGAAATGCCATCAACAAGTTCTGTAAAATCTGTTCGAAGTTTACCATCATCCAATGATCTAGAGAATGAAAATATTAAAAGGAAACTTGTGGTAAGTTCGTTGTAAAAGTGTAGAATAGTGCCTTCTAACTTTCCACAAAGCAACGCTGAAAGTTGTGTGTAAATTTAGATTACTGGTAATTTTCGGTGATTTTTTTCTCATTCAGAGATATTATCTTACGTTATGTGAGACCATGGGCATGGCCCAAGTTTTTGTGAGCACATTACTCTCTCATCACTCCACCAAATTTCCAAGCTTTATCTATTATAGGTCATTTGCTCTTGCATGAGCCTCACATATGCCTTAATTCATAGTTTGGTTTTGGTTTTCATTTTGCAATCAAGACTAAGAATTTTTCTTGCCCTGCTCTAGCTGTCTTTCTTGCACTCTTCCATCTCAATGCTTTCTCTTTCTTGCCCTGCTATGTCTCAGTATTTTTATTTCTTACTCCATTGTCTCAGTGTTTTCTTTCTTGCCGCATTCTGTGTCAATTTTTTCTCTTTTTGTCTCAGTGTTTTCTCTTTTTTGTCTGTTTTCTCTTTTTGTCTCAATGTTTTCTCTTTTTTGTTTCATTGTTTTCTCTTTTTTGTTTCATTGTTTTCTCTTTTTTGTTTCATTGTTTTCTCTTTTTTGTTTCATTGTTTTCTCTTTTTTTGTTTCATTGTTTTCTCTTTTTTGTTTCATTGTTTTCTCTTTTTTGTTTCAATGTTTTCTCTTTTTTGTTTCAATGTTTTCTCTTCTTAGCTACGTTCACACTTGACACTTTGGAACCGTTTTCAAACCGTTTCGAATGTTCAAATCGACTTTTTAAGATATTAATTCTGTTTCTTGATCAAAGATCTACACGGGTGACCCCAAAATTTAATAATTTGACCTTTCCAAAACGGTTAGAAACGGTTTCAAAGTCTGTAGTGTGAACCCGACTCATATGTCTCAATGTTTTCTCTTTCTTGCCCTGATCTAGCTGTTTTACTGTTTTCTTTCTTGTCCTGCTCTGCCACAATGAATTCTTTCTCTTGCTCTGCCCTAATGTTTTCTCTTTCTTGACCCACTCTTTCTCAGTACGTTTACTTTCTTGCCCAGCTCAGTCTCAGTACGTTTACTTTCTTGCCCAGCTCAGTCTCAGTGCTTTTTCTTTCTTGCCCTGATCTTGCTGTTCTAATGTTTTCTTTTTCTTGCTATGCTCTGTCTTAATATTGGCGTTTTATTCTTGAAGTTACAAACCAAAGTTTCGGGCCCCAGGCTAGGAGATCAGTTTTTAACTACTCGTTGGCCCTTGTCCATTTTAAACCGCTTTACTCTTAGTGTTTTCTCATTCTTGCCCGAGTCTGTATTATTGTTTTCTTAATATTTTTTATCCTTCTCTATGAAAGTATTGAAATTTCTCTGCCTTAATTGCTTTTCGTATCTATTAAATAAATAAAATTAGATTGGTATAATTGAAGAAGCCCTTTAGACACAAAACGTTTTTTGGAACTCTTTAGTAGACCTTGAAAATCAAATTTCTTGCTCTATCCCTTACCAAAAAAGTTAGTCTTAAGAGGTCTTGGGGAAGTCTTCCATTGCGTCAAGAATTCTTGGGGAGGTCCTAAATACTTCCCCAAGACCTTTTTAGGGTTCTAGAGGACCTCTTCACATCAGACTAACTTGTTTTCGGTAAGGGATGTCTTGAATAGTTGTTAATTTATGAAACTAAAGTGAGTTCCTAGTTAATGCAATTTAAAATTCATCTTAGGTGCTTTTAAATTTGACTGGTGGTCTTGGTGTATCCGTAATAAACCATTACGGAGAAGAACTCATTTACGGTTTGCTGCGAAACATCATGATTGAATATTCCACTAGTTCAGCCGGAGATACGTTTCAAGTTAGCGTTCAAAATGTGCAAATTGACAATCAACTAAGAGATTCCGAAAGATCAGCTGTTTTATATTTAACACCCTTGAGTGAAACAAATAACATTCGGTTTCTCCCTGCACTTTGCATCACGGTTCAAAGATTACCTACACCCCAAAAGAATGCGCAGATTTTCAAGGTAAATATTTTTATAGCTGAATGCAGTGATTTTTCATAGAACCTATTTAAATATAATATTTTTTTAGCACTTAATTGTTACCGTGAGAAACGTAACTCTTCTAATGGAAGAAAAACTAATGTTGAAATTAGTGGAATTTTTGAGACTGCAAGAGAATTTGGAAACCGAAGTTTTTGATGAACAAAACATGCTTACTTCAAAGTAAAGAGCTTTAATTAGTTATTTCACTTTTTCTCATATATTGCAAATGTTACTGGGACAAAAACCGATCAGCTGCCAAAAAAGTTAAGGAAATGAACTAAAAAGAACCACTGTAATTGTTTTTCTGAGTTTGACATATGTGGAAAACACTAAGAGTGGGTCCATTTTGGAGTATCAGGGTTTGTGCAAAATTTTCCAAATGGTATTTCCTGACTTTTCCATATTTTTCCTGACCAATATTTAATATTGCACAAATCTACTCATATTTGTGAGCTGTCGGAAGTAAACACGTTTTCTATACGTGATTTGACACAGTCGATCAATCAGGGTTAGGATAGTTCGCTTGGAATATGAGAAAAAACTGAATTTTTAGAAAAATATTTTCAGATTAAAATAATTATTGATTACAATTAAAACGCATCCAATCTTGAACATTTCCTTGATCTATGCTGAAATGTACAAATATTTTCAGCTTAAAATAATTATTCATTACAATATAAAAAGATACTCCTAAATTGGACACAGTTAACATTTGAAGAGTTTTTTTGATGATTTTATAAAAAGCGGATGGAATTACTCGCCACTACCATAACCCTGAATATTTAACTGTAAGGCCAAGTATTCCTAATGGTACCTGGCATTTTAAAACACTGCAAAGAGTTTTGGTAGGTAGAAATTTACATTCTGCTCTGACGTTGAGTGAGATGTGGGTTGAATCAATTAGTAATGGTGCATTTTGTGAGGAGTTCTCAAATGAACTGTTAGCATGTTGCTGTAATATGTACAGCATTTAAAAACACCATAATACTTTTCCAGAATATAAAAGTGCATGTTTGGGCGAATGTTTTAAGTAGCTCCCTTACTACAAAATTGAACCCTCGTAAAAGTTCAGCCTTTCAATATACAATTCACTAAATTAAAATATAATTTTGTCTTACCAACAACATTTGCATATCCTTTCTCAACCACGAAGTAGCAGTGTCATTTAATTAATTTAATAATAATATAATATTATAACATTTCCATATACTTGCTTTTTTTATAATTTAATAGGTCTCTATCTATATCTTGCCCACAAGGACAAAGATATTACTTCAGCATGCTTCGATTAAGTCTTCCTCAAGTTCGTTTAAGTTGCGTTACCGCTTCTCTTTTACCCGTGGAGCTACAAAGAATAAAGAAAAAAATGGGCTGGACCCTTATTCGATTTGAAGATGCTGTAGTAAACTTAGGTAAAAAATTTCCTGATTTTATCAGAGGGAAAATGAAGGCAATTTTTTTTTTTTCTTTTGCGGTAAAACCAAGGAAGATAGACCAATGAGCTCAGTCGCTCAATAAATTTATACTCTTAACGAAATAAGTAGTTAGTCTGATGTAAAGAGGTCCTCAAGAACACTAAAAAGGTCTTGGGGAAGTCTTTAAGAGCTCCCCAAGAATTCTTGACATAATGGAAGACTTCCCCAAGACCTCTTAAGACTAACTTTTTTTTTTGTAAGGATAATTTTCAAACACGTGGTTCCCCATGGCTTGCTATTAAGGAAATCACCCACATGGAATGAAAATAAACTTATTTAGATTTTGAGCACGTAAAAATTGCCTCATTTCAATTCCATTTTTAACGATCCTTGGTGCAAAGATTTGAATCTTTGCATTTAAGTGTCTAAATATTGCCGTAAGCAAGATCTGCGAGGCTTGATATGGCTTGCTCATTCTCCCATTCGCTTGTCATGGGGATTTACTAAATTAAAAGCGGAGCATCTTTTGGTTGGTCAAAGTTTTTTCCACCAATATCTGAATTTTTGGTGCAATTCAGAAACATTTCTTTAATGTGTAACTATTCAAAAAAGTTTTCAGCACTAAAAACGCCAAAAAATCACTTTTCCGACTTCATTCTCCTTTTAGCTGGCTCTATTTAACCCTTTATTGTTAACATTATTCTTTGGCAGATTCTTTTGAAGTATATCACCCTTTTGAAACCCTACCGTTTATTTGGGACAGTATTAAAGATCATTATCAAAGGGTAAATAATTCATAATCTTCAGATTTTGTTTTATTTTATTTTTATAGTAAACACCAACAAATAACTATTTTTAGTTACGTTAAACTATGTTTTCGTGACCAATGTTTGCCGCCCCCAGTGCCTACAGGAAAAACATATAGCGTTTGCGTAACTACCGTCGAGCTTGGCGTAAATATTTTACAACTGCGCCAGTTACGCTTTATGTCATGTTTTCGGTCATGAGAATCTAGCTTAATTCATCTATTATTATATAGTCTTGGTTTTCTGACATCCAGTTCGTGGTTTTGGAGAAGTCTTTAAGTTTAATAATTTTTTTGATTGCTGATAGGTCAACATATGATCAGCTAAAAATAGGTGCTGATCTTTCATGTGTTACAGTTTGTGATAAATTGATAGGTGTAATCTTTGCATTTTTGGAATAATTATGACTTGTTTATTATAAGGGTTTTGGGTTAGGATTAATTATTATGAAATGAAGAAAGGAATATATATACCAGGTACTAGCCCTAGCTACATCTTGGTTTTGTCTACTATATGAATTAAGTAAGCAGTAATATCCTCAAAACACTGGAGGAACTTTTGCAGAAAAACTTTTGAGGCAGTTCAAAGAAAAATGCATTATAAGACTCAAAAATTAACACTGTTACTGCTGGCGTGTTTACAAAAATTGAAATAGTATAATGACTCCATCATTGACATTGGAGAAACCCTTTGCAGATCAAAGAATGCCTTATATAAGACTCAAAAATTAACACACTGCTGGTGTTTACTAAAATTGAAGTAGTGTGTGTGAATAAATCCAGAAATATCTCATTCCAGCAACTAAGAAGCCAAGCTGCTAAAATATTGGGAGCTGTCAATTTCCTAGGAAACCCAATAGGTTTAATGAATGATGTTTCTGATGGACTAACAGGCCTAATTTATGATGGAAATGTTGGGGGTCTTATCAAGAATGTCGCGCATGGATTATCTAATTCAGCTGCAAAAGTAAATTAAAATTTGACTCTTGAGGCATTTCGTTTATAAATACCGTTTTCAGGTTACGGGAACCCTTTCGGATAGTATCGGTATGGTAACTATGGACGACAAGCATCAAACAATTCGAAATCGCATTAGGCAAGAGAATGTCGGTAGTGGAGGAGAACATTTTATGGCTGGTTTGAAAGGACTGGGTTTTGGTCTGTTCGGTGGCGTTACAAGCATCGTTACTCAAGCCTATGATGGAGCGAGTAATGAAGGTTTTCCGGTAATTATGTTATACTCAAAGCACTTTTTACTAATGCGCAACTATTCTGTTCAAAGTTCTGTATTCAGCTTAAAGTGGCCTGTCACCATTTTTCTCTATATTTTACTTAATAAAGTTTAAAAAAAAAACAAAAAAAACAAAAAAATTTACAAATTAAAATTTTCCCCTTGATGATTAATGGCGTAAACTTGCTAGATTAACAAGTTACTAAAGCTGTTTATTTATTGATTCATTTCACGAGTGTAGGGTTTTTAAGAATTTTGTAACATCTTAACAGAGTTTATAAAAGTATTTTGGTTTAACAATTTGGTTAGAATATCCGCAGCATTTTTTTTAGTCTAAAAATTTTATACAAAACATTTTACTGGCCAAATGGTCCCTAACCAAATGGTATCGTATGTCAATACTATTGAATTGAATCGTCGGTTGTCTAAAATTACACTGAATTGTTCTAATTCACGAATAATTGGCATTGACAAGAGATGTTCATTAGTGGCTTCTGATACGGCTACGTATGCCGCCTCCATTGTTGAAAGTGAGATGGACTTTTGTTTAATTGATCACCACTCAACTGGTGAAGATTCGATTCTGACAATAGTTGATTTCCTGGTGTCACTGTATAAACCCCAATCACTATCACTATGGATTGATAATTCTATATTCTGTTGTGTCGATAAAGGATGCATTGCATTGCTATAGTTAATACATGTCTAGTGAGTTGGCAAAGACTAATCGTGCTAAAATCCAGGGTTACTGCTATACTGCGATAGTGCTATTAGAGCACTAAATAAAGTGACAGGGTCACTAACAAATACCCGACGTTTTGTTCATGATAGAAAACTTATTTCAATGTTTTTCACAAGAGCTCATTACACAGAACTGCTGGGAAAATCATTTAACTCTTAGCTTTTCACCCCTGGAGAGTTGATATCGCTATTTCTTCTCCAACTTTAATTATTCTTTTATCTACAGGGTTTTTTTTCTGGGCTTGGAAAAGGCATAGTCGGCACCGTTACCAAACCAACTGTGGGGTTTCTTGATTTTGCTTCTGGAGCAGCTAGCGCTGTAAGAGACACCAGTAAACGAAATAAGTACGCCCCACCTCCAAGGTGTAGGAAACCTAGGGTTTGCGTTGGAAAAGGTGGACTAGTTCAGAGGTATTCTACTCAACATTCACTCGGACAAGAATTACTTTACACTTTGAACAATAGAAATTACAACGAATTGTAAGATATTTACTTATTTTCTATTAACATTAAAGCCGCTATTGAATAATTATAAATGTATTTTTAGGTGTATTGCCTACGAACAGCTTACGAACGATTTAAGAATTCTTATTACAAGCTGCCAAATTTATATTGTCAGTTTAAATTCTCCATCTCCAAACGTTACTCTAGTAACAACGGCCCAATTTTCGGAGTTAATTTGTTGTCAGTCGAAAGAAGTAAATTTAGGAGATAAAAGCTATTATTTGGAGCTTGTTATGAAGGCTGATAGTATGACAAGCGCTGCTCTCACTTTAACAGGGGATTTACATAGCAAAAAAGCTAAAGTCAAGTGCGAGTCCGAACAGATTAGTCAAAAGGTAAGATGGTTTCTAAAATTATATTTTTAAAGAATATAGGAGTCTCATCAAAAGCTCAGAAAAAAGTGTGCAACATGAGATCTTCGTTAACAACCATCTATCATATTCGTTACCTCAGAGGCACACAGAGTTGGGTTTAATAAAGTGAGGCTGTCACCCTTTTTTTAACGAATGCCTATGGATTATACTTATGTTTATCATATTATTAAAACGCTGTATTCAAAATTTTATACTTCTGGGTTCAAGCATTCTTTAGAAACTTCAAAATGAAATGTGAAAAATAAAAATCAATTGGCGTAGTTTATTTTTGGAACATAATTAAAGATAATATTTATTCAAAGGATTTTCTGGATTAAGTATTTTTACCAGTAATACCGCTCGAAAGCAACCTTATGCTGTGCCAGAATAGTACTGCGGGGAATTTTTATTTTAAAATTTTCTAAAATAGGGATTGTATAATATGTATTTTTGCTGTTACCGTAATTTTTTCTGTGCCATATGTATATGTCTCTTTTGTAACGATCTTTATAAAAATGATACTAAATTTCCAATCGGAGTTCATGAAAAATCCGTGAAAGCCTCACTTTTAAGTTTAACATGGTTGAATTCTACTTCTCTGACACTATATCACTCCAAACTTTAACTCAACCCTGTACAAATGTAGTTTGAATATACACTAGCTCATGCTGGTCAAAGTTGCTAGATTTGAGTTAAAAAATTCTAAGTCATATCAGAGCTAATCTTTTCAGATATTTCATTAATAGTCATTTGCATGATTATTCAACGCGATTGAAAAACATAGCATTTGGATGAATTCGCGAGAGATGCTTAGCATTCAGTGTTGTAAGTTTTGACAAGCACAATGTTCCAAAAAAACCACTTATTTCAAATAATGGAAACATTTTGCACATCCCACTGCAAATAACAGTAAAAAGTGGTAAATATTAATAGAAATATGAAACTTTTATACAAATATTTTTAAAAAATATATTGACAGTAAAATTCTCAATCAGGGTTGTAAAAAAACATGCTATGGAACAAAACAAAAACAAAAAAAAAAAAAAAAAAAAAAAATACATTTAATGTGAAGTATTTCAATTTTATTTATCATTATTTACCAGTTTTGGCGTATTATACCATAACGTTATTTATAATTATTTACTATCAGGAGTGGATTATTATGATGCCGTGTTGAATGAGCCCCCATCCTGGAAACGCCGAAACTTGTTTTTCCTCCCACTCCCTCTCGCAACCCACCCCTAATTTTTATTTCTCGCCTTGATATTTCGACCTCTGAGAGTCCGGTTTGAAATTCAGATTGGAGCATTTTAGGCTACTAGAGGGTATGGTTGGCAGAATCATATGACCTTACCAACATACTGAGCAGCATCTCTCTTTACTTCTTACCTTTGGGATGTACAATCACAATTTATTTACCCAACAGGAACCAGAACAAATGTTTTTTCCTATTAATGCATGATTCCTGTTCTAGGGGTCCAAAAATGAAACTTATGCCAAGTGAGCTTCCCCAATAAATCCCTGAGCACGGGAGGGCCTATCTTGCCTGCTTGAGCTTTGCTAGTGATGGCCCAGTTACTCAACACATGGTTAAATATTTTTTACGAGTTTTTGACCCTGCTAATCATGTTTTTTATTAAGTTATTAAATTAATTTCTCCGAATTAAAATGATTTCTACATTAAATTAGGTTTCGCAGCTGATTAACTACGCAAAAAACCTTTACGAAGAAAAGAAATGCACTGTATCTGTCGGTGATGAAACTCAGGAAAAAGATGAATAATATGAGTGAAATTTGACCATTGAAAACAAAGTTTATTTAAAATAAATAATTATAAGTGCATTATTTAAAATATTATGTAGTACTGTGTTATTTAAAAAATTATGAAAGATGACCGAGCTTTAAGCCTTCAAAATGATTTACTTGCAATAAATATACAGAATTTTACAATACATTTTTTAGGTAAATATTTATTGAATTGTTATTGAATTTATAAGCTGTTAGTTAAATTTTCTGCCCCATGTTTATTCGCATCAACCCATTCTCTTTCTTTCAGAAATACTCTTTTGAATTTTATTTTCTTTTTAGTTAGAGCGTGATACTCTAGATTTTTAGGGTTATCAGATTCTTCTTTGGTTTCTTTGAAAATGACGGAGGTACCGACACTCTCATCGTGATCCCCTGCAAAGAAGACCTCACCAATTTGCAGAATCGGCTCTTCCGTTTCAAGTCCCAGTATTTTGCAAGATTTATCTTTCAGATTCAACATCTCCTTATCAATTACGCCCGATATTTCGGCTAGTATTAGTACTTCTTCTTCTTCCCATTCATCATCACTTTTGTTTTCATTCATTGAAGTAATTTTACACCTATAAAAATTTTATAACCTCATTTTTTATATCAAAAGCTGTTCACGTAAGAGCAGCTTATAACTAACAATACACCATTTATCCATTACTTGAGACGCCATAGCGGCATAGGGCGAATTTTCACTTGGTGAAAATTGCAGGGAAAAAAACCTGCATGGGGTAATACGCGGGATACTACCAAGTGAACGTTTTTTTTTGCCACTAGTAAGTGTTTCGAGCGCAGGCATGCGCACAGTGGAAGAGCAAAGTGGTGTATTGGTCATGATGGTTATTTTAAGGATTCAAACTGGAAGTCCTTGAAATATTATAAACCAAGTTATCCTAAGCAATTTTTTTAAATTTCATTAATAAAATTAAAGTTATCTTAACTTTGAATTTTCTAGAATTAGAGTTTGAGTAACTCATAAAACTCTTACACCAGACACATATACGCATAACGTATGACAATCTCCAATGTTTTCAGCAGTTAAAGGGAGATCTAATGCAACCTAACATCAAGTAATCTCTTATGGATTCCAAACGGTTTAAAAGGCCTAATCCACCAGTAAAAAATTTACAAACAAATATTAAACTAGAAATAAATTTAAAACTTACCATTAAAATAGGCTTAGATGGATTCGAGGAGATCCTGAACTCCCCATATAAGGACTAGCGACCAATGATATTGATCGATGGCTCTTATATGGGGAATGCAGCATCTCCATGAATTCCACTAAGCCCATTTATCAGGTAAGTTTTAAATTGATTTCTAGTTTAATATTTGTTTGTAAAGTTTTTACCAGTGGATTAATCCTATTTAAACGGTAAGGAATCGATAAAAAATCACTTGTTGCTTGCTATAATAAGAGGCAGACAGACCTGGAAAAGTCAGGGAATTTCCAAAGGTCAGGAAAAAATTAGAGAATTTTAATATTGTCCAAAAAATGGTGTAATCTAGTATTTTTCCGTTAGGTCAACAAGGCTTTCCGGATAAGTTTTAAATTGATTTCTAGTTTAATATTTGTAATTTTCTTACTGGTGGATTAGGCCTAGGAATCGATAAAAAAATCACTTGTTGAGTTGCACTCCCTTGAAAAACGACTGGCTTGTATAGAGGCAGGGTTACTACAGACCTTTAAAAGTCTGAATTTCCAGGGTCAGGGAAGCTTTCATAAATGTTTAAACTGATTATAGGGTCACTATAGTAGGAACATTCAAAACATAGGAGAGTCCCTATTGAGAAAGGCAAGTTTTATTCTTGCCTACTTTCTCACAGTTGGTTTTCAGGGAGAGGTGTGGGGCTCAGGGTCAGTTGCAATTTTGGATTTTCAAGAGTTTTTACTTTTAATTATAACTATGTGTAAAAAGATAAATTGTAGATCATATGATATATTTAATTTTTTCACAGAAAATTAAATTCCCAATAAACAAATTAAATATTAACAGTTGCGGACAGTTATTGTTAGCCAGTAATCATACTGCTTGGTTTTGGAGGGCTTTAACCTTGCTATGGTTCCATCAGCTTTATAGGCTTTGATTGGAAACTTGCATAGAGAGACAGTTTAAAACATGGGCATTAAAGTTTTTCCACGAAATGCAATATACAATACATTATCCAAATCCCCCTCTAGTGAAATAACTTGAGCTTTTTGTGGGTTTTGGAGTATTGGATAAATATTAGATAGCTTCTAGATATGACACTAGCCTTGGGTAAAGCATTTGTTTTCGGCGAAAGAAAGGGCGCTTTTCACCACTTCATGTAAAAATCTTACAGATCTGGTAAATGCAGCTCAAGCAAGTTTTTAGCCAATCAGGATGTGTTACAGTCGTGCCAGTATTTTTATTGGATTCTTTTTTTTTTTTTTTTTTAGAGATTGTCATACCCAGGAGCTCTCTATTATTAATACTAATAACTACACACTTATTGTTTCCATACACGTCTGCTTTAACTAGCATTATGTACAAGGTTACGCCACATGTTATCTCTGATGTGTTTTTGGTGTGTCAATTCTGCAATTTAAGATTATTCTACAGTTTAAACAGATTCATCGGCAGTTTAACCTGAGCATTCTTAAATTCAAATAATCATTTTCAAAGTCTTTTTTTTTTTTAAGAGCTAAATAATAACCTTTTTTTTCTTGGTAGGATTTCTAGTGTTCTTACGGGCACCCTGACCCTGAAAGTCTGGGATACCCGACTGTTGAAAACCTAGTCGGGTTTTTGCCATTTTTCGGGGTTATATACATAGTTTTCACTAAAGGGGGTAAGTGCCGTTCCCCCCATGTTGCCAACCACTTGTGAGTGCAGAGGGAAAGGCTAGAGTTCAGTTTTGAAACTGATCTGTTCTGAACTGCACTCACAAGCTCCTGGCAACCTGGGAATGAAAGCAAAGCTGGGTAAGAGGGGTGGAATTATCTTTTGCCCCTTTACTGAAAACTATGTATTTTCGTAATATAATTTTAAATTTTCGCGCTGACACACCTCTCTAAAATCCTAAAAATTGTTCCTTCTCTCCCTTTTTCGTGGGCGACAACAGAATAAGCAGAGCCCAAATAGCGAATATCTCTCTCTATCTACCTTGGTGCAGGAACATGCAGTGGACGAACTGACGCGTTTCTCGTCCGCGCTTTGTTTTAGTTTTAGTTTTAAAAACTTTTCGGGCACTCAGTTAACAGGGTTGCCTTAGTTTTTTCAGATTCAAATTCTCTGACTTTTCCAGGTTTTTCCCTGACCTTTTCTAACGATTTTTTCTGACCGTTTCTGCTAATACTACTGAATTTGTAACCTTTTATCTTTTATATAATTGCGTTCGCCAAACTTTTTGCACGTGTATCTTTGTTTTAATCTATAGAACAGACACGATCAGCTTCAAATCTTTTCTCCAGATAATGACTGTAATTTCCTGGCTTCTTGAAAGATCTTTAAATTCCCCAACTTTTTTTTAGTTCATTTTCAAATTTCCCTGTTTTTCCTGATCTGTGGCAACCCTGGTTAACGAATGTGGGTTTTGGTGTATCAGGAGTACAGGTACGTATCTAACTATTGTAAATTTGAAACTAATAGTCAATAGGGAGCTAACATTTGGTTACATTCTACGTCACTGAACCAAACCGGTGCCACTCTAACGCCATCCATTGGAAAAATTTGGAACAATATTTTTTTATCTGAATTGTCCGCCATATTGGGTACAGTGTTTACATTTAATAAAGAAGTTAAAGGAACGGTAGAAGATGTTATATTAAGGATTGTAAAAGTGCGCTTCATCAAATAGTGCGGAAAAAATTAGTTTTTCCCGAATCCCTTGCGTAAAGAAACATGAGGATGAGAAAACAGAGGCCCTTCCAAAAGAAAGAAATCTTAAATGGCTAAAATGTTTAAGCCTTGGTTCAGAGATGACTTCAAGTTCTTATTACACGACAGTACTCAAAATGGCGGACGTCGCTATATTTTGAATTTATTGAAAATCATAAATAAGGTAGATGGCGCCAGAGTCAACCCAATAAAAATAATACGTCATCACACATTGCTCTCTCCATTAGATGTTAGCTCCCTATAAGCTCACAGGCGTTACATTATTACATAACACAATATCTAAGAAGACTAAAACAGTAAAATAAGGATATTTTTCTACTCATAATAAATACAAAGAATTTTCCATCCCCGATCTCGACCCCAACTTGTATTTCGCAGGGTTAGACCAACCCTGACCCTGACCCTGAATGTAATTTGACCCCGTACAAACACTAAGGATTCCACTATATTTACCCCATGCCCAAAAAAATTTGTAATTATGATGCGATGAGTTCAAAACAGTAGGTTAAAAAATTCTAAATCCGCCCAAGTGTAACAAAAGGGGATTGGAAATTTATATTTTACACGTTAAAATCCCACAGGATGCATTCAGAATTAGTTTATGGATAATGAAATCAACGTATGGATTTCAACTAATAAAATTACTATTTTCATACTTGTTTCGGATTCAGAATTTTTTAACCTATACCTCTTTACAAAATTGGTTTTTGACATGGGATAAATATAGGGAAGTAGTACCCCTATTTTCGAATCGGGAGATTTAATATTCGAATCGGGAGAATTAATATTCGAATCGGGAGAATTAATATTCGAATCGGGAGAATTAATATTCGAATCGGGAGAATTAATATTCGAATCGGGAGAATTAATATTCGAATCGGGAGAATTAATATTCGAATCGGGAGAATTAATATTCGAATCGGGAGAATTAATATTCGAATCGGGAGAATTAATATTCGAATCGGGAGAATTAATATTCGAATCGGGAGAATTAATATTCGAATCGGGAGAATTAATATTCAATTCGTCTGCTGAGATTTCTCTATTCGCACAAACTCAAAAAATTTGCGTTATTAAATAAATTATTACCCTAACGACGATGACAATAACACCTTCCAATGGGATAATGCAAAGCTTCATTAAGTTCATTCGAGAATTTGGAATAATTTTCGAGCAGACAGCATAACATCGTTGCCAGAAAAAAAACGGAAACTATAGCAGGCACGAAAATAAGCGGGCTGGATGGCATCCGCCCAAGCCCATACCTGGACACCAGAGAAAAAAAAAAAAAAAAAGAACACTGGATACTTAACTTAAGGCGCAGTCGTTTCTGGTGTTGGATCGATAGGGCCGCATTCTGTAACCAATAATAATAGTTTTATTTATCAGGTAAAGAAAGCTATACACTTATTGCGCCCTGACTATGCAGTGGGACATGATACAAAGAGACAGGAAATAAAAAAACAAAAAGAAATACACTTGGAATAATATAAAAAATATATATAAAGAATATACTGTACACTTGGAATACACTTGGGATAATATACAAAATATATATACAGAATCAAGGAGGATTAGACAAGGAGAAGAAATGTGGGGACGGCGCGGTTCCTACTGCGTCGGCCTAAACTCCCACTCTGGGAGAACGGGGGTAGAGACGTTTCGTGGTAAAATGTTGTCGCGTGGGTAAAACGAATCCTTTATGAGACGCGCTAGCTAGCGACCACGTGACAACAGTTTACCTCGAGAATTTCCTATTCCCCCTTTCCACCCGAGTGGGAGGTTGGCTCTTCTCTCTCTAACTCAACGCAGCCCCACATTTCCTCTCCTTGTCTAATCCTCCTTGACAGAATATACAGACACAAAATAAATAAATAATAAAACGAGAAATGGAGATACTAAGGGTCAGGTCACGCTAGCGCCAACCACGAAACTTATCAAGGCGCGCCTTGAAGGCAGATACTGAGGACCGAGCTTTGGTATCAGAGGGAAGATTGTTCCAAGCATTAACCACCCTTTGGGTGAAGAAGTTACGTCGGACCGAACTAGCACATCTTTTTTTTACAATCGTGGGGGCTTTACGCCCGGTCCATTTGACGGTGAAAAATTGACCAGGGGTTACATCGTAGAGGGTGTGAATAATTTTGAAAGTTTCTACGAGGTCTGTTCGAAGACGTCTATTTTCCAGAGAAAGGAGATTGAGGCGCTTTAGACGATCGGTGTATGGGAGATTGCGCAACCCAGAGACAAGTTTGGTCGCCATGCGCTGCACCCTTTCTAAATTGTTAATGTCCTTCACCAGGTGGGGTGACCAAATACTGGAGCAGTAGTCAAGGTGGGGACGGATGTACGTGCGGTACAGAATTTTAAACGAGGTAGCGCTGAAGTCCGAGAATGAGCGCCGAAACATGTATAGGGCCCTCATCCCCCGGGCGGACGCCACTTTACCGTGAGAGGTGCCCAAAACGCGCCCGGAGAGCATGACTCCCAGGTCGCGAACTATAGTAGAGGCCGCGATGTCTCGGCAACCAAGCCGGTACTTAAATTGGGGGTTATTTGGACCACAGTGGAGCACCATTGATTTGGCTGAGTTGAAACTCATACCTTTGGTGGACACCCAGCTGTCAAGGGCATCAATATCCCCTTGGAGGGAGCGTGCATCGGTAAGAGTGGCGATTCTGTGACCCACCTTATTGTTATCTGCGAATAGTTTCAGGAACGAAGCCCGGATAACCATAGGAAGGTCATTTATGAAGATAACAAACAGTGTAGGGCCAAGTACCGATCCCTGAGGCACACCGCTAGTGACCTCCGACCAAGCCGAGCAGACGCCCCCAAGAACCACACGTTGGAACCGACCGCTCAAAAAGTCCGCAATCCAGTTCACGATCATAAGGGGAACGCCTAGAAGTTCCAACTTTCGGATAAGTAAAGAATGCGGGACAGTGTCAAATGCCTTACGGAGATCGAGATAAATGATATCTACCGAGTCGCCCTCATCGAGCCACTGAGTGACCTCTTCTAGAGTAGCGAGCAAAAGAAAAACATATATAGTTTTCGATTGAAAACAGCAAATTCACTCATATATTATAATATATAATGACAAGGTATTAAATCTACAGTTTTCGGCCGAAAACTAGATTTCGAATTCTTATTCTTTCAGAAACGGGCCTAATGGAAAACGCCATTAGAAAATATGGACCAATGTCCAGTGTCCTATGCTTATCTCCGTTCCTGGGATTTATGGTAGTTCATCATTACTACTACTCAGCGGCTCGGCCAATCACTTTAAATTATTTTATCGTCAAGTAATTCAAATCTTTTGTCTAAGTGTAGGTCTTGAAGTTGAAAATATAAATGAATGAATTACTAATTAGTTCTCTTTTATAGTGTAGGCTAGTCGCAAGAATTAATTTAATTTTAAAATGTCGTTTAACAAAGCTAAAATTAGACGATTTAATGAAAACCCAGGTAATTTAAAAAGCATGCATTAATGGATTATGCTTTTTGTTTAGTTATTAAACTTATACATTTATTTTAATAAGTATTATGTCATATCTCTATTATATAAAGATAATTTGACCTCATTGGCAAATAATCTTAAGTCATTGAATTTTCGATAGAGTGACATTTTAGTTCTTTGTTCTTCGACGACCTTACCGAACAGAACCTCATCTTGAAATGTCACAACTTGGATTTAAAATAGAAGGTATAGCTTGCAGAATATACCACCTTGGATAAATATTTGATGACACTCTCAAAAACCTCTTGAAAGTCGTGAGATAGTGAGATAATGGGGAATCATCAGGAACAAACAGAAATGCATGTATTTTAATGCATGCTTACAAGAAGCGTAACCGTCGGTGGAATCTTTTTTTTTTTTTTTTTTTTAAATCAAAACATTATTAGCTTGACAGGACTTTTGATTCCATCAAAGATTATGGAGAAATATGTAGAATTCTTACCTTTTATAATTCTGGATGGTTTATACACAAAAGATCATTTGGGGAAATTCTTTAATTTAATTGTAATTAAAATTCCCTAGTTAAAATCTTCACCTCTGTCATGGAATTTTAACGCGTTTATATTGAATTACTTGCATTTCCGATGTGCACCTCATTTAACCACCATAATTCATAAAATTTTGACAATTCACACTTTTATTTAGGATAAATAACTGACACTACGTTGTAGTGTCAATGGGCTTATGACTACCCACCATTAAGATTTTAATCCAAAAGCAGTTTGCTCCCATAGTTCATTTCTGATTTGCTAAAACTTCTGCATGTGCAGTGTATAACCACAGGAAGTCATGGAAGCCTCTGTATATTTTTGAGAGCCATACAGAAATGCTTTGCCAAAGATTAGAGGGTCTTATCCAAGAAGAGGTTGGATTCTACTTTAAGTATAGCTTACCAAAAACAGTTGTTTCTGATAGATTCAACTATGTGGAGTTCAAATCTGAAGGTTTAAATATTTAAGGACTGTTAAAAGTACATAGTGGCTATTTCTGCCCTGCTTGGTGCTATTTCTGACTTGGCTGAAATAGCGGGTGATTTATGGGTTGCTGTTCCACACTCTAACCACCTGAGACACCTAGGCTATACAAATTCATTGTGTATCAGTTTTGTCATTTTACGTCTAATTGGCTAGAACTGTTGGTGATTTCTCTGTAATTGACGGAAGGCGTAGGGTTAACTATAACAATTAAAGCTCTCAACTCTACCTGTTTAATCACGGTTGTGGATTGTTTTTAATGCATGCCACCTGAGGACGATATCCAGAGGTTGGTGGGTATTGTTGAAGGGCTTGTCTCTCACCGTAATCGGTGTACAGGCTGTACCTTTGACAGTGCTAAAATAATTACGCGTAATCCGTAATCAGTGTACAGTGAATCCGAGAGTGATTAGCCCCCAGTTCAAAACTTTTGCACCTTGGGTGGCATGGCTTAATGATACTTGGTATTAAGATAGAGGACCTTAAAACACTGTAGATGGTGCTCCTCCACGTAAAGGTAATCCAAATTTACCTTGTTATAAACAATTTCGTTGAATATTTACCTTGTTATGAACGATTTCATTGAATATAAGTTAGAACCTGCAATTCACGCGCTTTAACATAGTAAGGCAGCGGCAGCTCGTGGGTCTCGGGCTCTTTATCTCCTGCGACGCTCCTTTTCCCACTTTAGTGTTAAATCCTTTCGCGTTCTGTATCAATCATACATTCGTCCCCATTTAGATTATTGCTCGAGCATTTGGTCGCCGCATCTCGTGCGGGACATAGAGAGGATAGAGAGGGTGCAACGTAAGGCCACGAAACTTGTCTCGGGTCTCCGGACTCTCCCGTATCACGCTCGGCTGAGGAAACTCGGGCTATTGTCCCTCTCTGACAGGCGAGAGCGCACAGACCTTATCGAAACTTTTAAAATTATACACGGCCATTATAGCGTGCCGGCGGACGCCTTTTTTGGTGTTCGTTGGACTGGGCGTAGGGCACCAACTCTTTTTAAAGAGAGGTGCAGCGTATTGCCTCGGCGCATGTTCTTTACACAGAGGGTTATTAATCCGTGGAATTCACTCCCTAGCGAGGTGAAAACTAAGTCATCAGTGGCCGCATTTAAGATCCGTTTGGACAAATTCCGTGGCTGGTGCTAGCTATATTCTCTGAAATAGTGCGAGTCTTAATGTATGAGTTGTTGTAGTGTATATTTGTATATTTTGTTTTTGGATTAATCGTATCTTTTGAACTGTATTATCGAGAGCTGTGTTGTTTATATGAGTGTTGTATATATTAGTTTTATTGCTTATCTTTAATTTATCCTATTTTATGTTTTGTATATATGAGTGTTGTATATATTAGTTTTCTTGCTTATTTTTAATTTATCCTAGTTTATGTTTTATTAATTACTATTAATAGTAATCGTGTACTGTATTGCCTGTCTTTGCTGTGGGGCACAATAAGTGTTTCACACTTTCTATTCCCGCAAATAAAATTATTATTATATTATTATTAAATGCTAGCGGCAAGCAACAAAGGTGCAAGCTAGATCTCAGCATCATGGTTTTCTAATCAATGTAAAGCCTTTGCTATTTTTTTCTATAGGGTCATTCAAAATCTGACAAACAGCCTCATCACCGATTTTGATGAAAAAATAATCGGTTAAAATAGACTATTTCATCGGGAAATGCAAGTTTTCAAGTATCTACTAATAATTCAAAAATCCTTACATAGGGGAAAGAATTTTTCCACTCTCATTCAAGCAATTTTTGACAGCCGATATCTAGGGAATGAAACTAACTAAACCCTTAAAACATTTTTTGCTGTTCAAATGGGTGGTAGGGCCTAGAGAAGTTCAATAATAGGTTGTAAAGAACGTTTCGTTTTATTTCTATAAATTATGAAAGTGCCTTTTGAATTCAACAAATAGAGAAAAATAGCCTATACCAAACTATCTGTAGATTTCAAATACCAAGATAAAACAAAGCGAACACTTTCTGGTTGTGCTTTACATGAGGAACACGATGAAAGCGTTAGATTTATGGTATGACCAAAGGATGTGGCACTATTTGACTTGGAGCACCTAGAAGTTTGAAAAATAGTAAGAACATGGTAGTCTGATGCCGTGCCAAAGTACTACTATACTTGAAATATGCACCAAAAAGTACATACCATCAGACGCCCCTTGTCAAAAATCAAAGGATGATATAGGATTCCTTCATGTGTAAACGTAACATCAAACCTAGAAGAAAATCTAGAAAAAGTTCAAATTTTAAGTTGGCCAAAACAATTTAAAATGCCTTTGAAACAAAAATAACAAATTACTAGTTGTATGCTATTAAATGAGCATTAGAAAAGGTTTTCATATTTTTTAATTAAAAACACGTACTGCATGGTTACTAGTTTTAAACTGTGAACCTAACAGAATCATATTGAGTTATCATTTGCAAGTAACAGAAATTTTTGTAATCGTTAAATCGCAGAGCTTTTTTTCTTGAGATTAGATTAGTTCAACTAAAGTTCAGAATGAAAAACACACAACACATGAAAAATTGGTTACAAGTTTTAAGCTAACAGAATCATATACTCAAGAAATGGACCCAGCGTATGCTTTTATCTTTCTGGGCAAGATAGGTTTCTACACTTTCTCTCCATAAATGTTACCAAAACGTCATTGTTTTCTTGGCTTTTTTAATTTACATTTACGATATACCACTGTTAACCATAGGTGCAACCAACGCATTTACTGGAGCTATATTCCTCCCAGTCGGCCTCTTTAACTTAAGTTAGTGAAAGGAGTGAAAAGTTCCACCTTTGTGGCAAAAGCTTCGGATGATACTCTCGATCTAAATGCTTTTCTGACCATGGTATGAAAGCATTATGGGGCAGAGTTTCTGGTATAGTTTAAATACATTTATGCCAATTTAAATTCTTCTACAGGTACAAGGTCATTTTCTTTGGAAAGATGCGCAGACTTTATACTACCATTTTGCAGTCACATACAAATATATTTTTTTAGAATTTTGTATTTGATTAAAGTATGCTTAACATTATAACTTTAGTTGAAATAATGTAATCTCAAGAAAAAAAGCTCATTTAACGATTACAAAAAAATTCTGTTACTTAAATGATAACTCAATATGATTCTGTTAGATTCTCAGATTAAAACTTGTAACCAATTTTTCATGCATTGTGTGTTTTTGATTACTAATTTTGATTTAACCTTTTCTAATGCTCATTTGATAGTATAAAACTAGTAATTTTGTGTTCAAAACCATTCTTAAATTGTTTTGGACAGCTTAAAATTTTAAATTTTTTCAGATTTTCTTCCAGGTTTGATTTTGATATAGGCCTGGATTTTGATATATTATAGATTGAAACAAGGGCTTTCAGATGGTATGTACTTTTGGTACATGTTTCAATTGTGGTGACCCTTACCAAAAAAGGTAGTCTGATTTTAAGAGGTCCTCAAGAATGGTACAAAAGTCTTGGGGAAGTCTTTCCGACTTATCCAAGGCTTCTAGACTCAATGAAAGACTTCCCCAAAACCTCTTAAGACTACGTAAGACACCTGAAAGAAAGACCTCCCCAAGACCTCTTAAGACTAACATTTTTCGGTAAGGGGATACCTTGACATGGTGTCAAAGACCACCATGTTTTTACTATTTTTCAAACTTTGGCAGTGTTTCAAATAGCGCCACATCCATTGTTCATACCATAAATCTAATGCTTTTATCATGTTCCCCTGGTAAAGCAGTACCAGAAAGCGTTATATTTACTGATTTTTAACTTGGTATTTGAAATCTACAGATAGTTTGGTATAGGCTATTCGAAGGGCACATAATTATAGGAATAAAACTAAACATTCTTCGGAGGATATTATTGAATTTATCTAGGGCCTAGCACCCATTTGAACAGCAAAAAAATTTACAGATTTATTTGGGTTCATTCCCCAGATATCGGCTGTAAAAATCGCTTAAATTGGGGGTGGAAAGTTTCCTTCCTCATGTAAGGATTTTAGAATTGTTCCCATCAGCATCAAATTTTAGGCACGCTAAATTGTGACCAAATGGCCGGGAAGACTGTAGATTTTGAGTGGTAAAAATGAATTGTTTGAGGAATTAGGGCATTTTGAAAATACCCTATGTTTTATACCTATGCTGTAGTTCGTTTTTGTACCCCTAAACATAAATTTGAATCGTACCTTGGGTATTTGGATAATTTCGTGAAACTATTCCTTTATAGAGTATTTGTAGCGCAGAATACAAGTATGACCCTCGATTTATTATTTTTTTAATCGTTAATTTTTAATCGCAGTTCATTTGGGAAAAAAAAAAAAACTTTGAGGGGTCCATAACACCCCGAGGAACAACTCAGATATTTTACTTTACAATATATTTAAATAGATGCTTAAATAAGCTTTCTTTTGATATAAAAATGACCCTGCTATTTTTTCCTAAGAAGCTTCATTCACATTTTACGATTTTTAATAAAAAATGACGCTTTGGGAAAAAAACCTAATCATTTTTATTCCAAAGGACAAATCGCCCGAGGAATATTTACTTTACAGCGTGTTTGAATAGGTGCTTAAATAAGCTTTCCTTTGATACGTAAATTGACCCTGCTATTTACTTTCGAAGATACTAAATTCACATTTTTCGATTTTCACCAAAAAAAAAAAAAATTACGCTTTGAAAAAAATCACAATGAAGCATTTTTATTCTAAAATGAAAAAAATTACTCTAATGACAGATACATTTTTTCTTAATAGTGTTTCAAGGTTATCTTAAAAATTTTAGCAATTTTATAATAATTTGAGCCTCTAGTACGATATTTGCATAGATTAACTCATCTCTGGTATGATGTATAAAATGAAATTTATGGTACGAAACATTCGTCTTCTAACAACAGTCAAGATACTTCGCATTTAATTCTATCTATCAGTCTATCAGTCTTCCCTTACCAAAAAAAGTTAGTCTTAAGAGGTCTTGGGGAAGTCTTTCGGGTGTCTTATGTAGTCTTAAGAGGTCTTGGGGAAGTCTTCCATTATGTTAAGAATTCTTGGTGAGGTCTAAAAGACTTCCCCAAGACCTTTGTAGTGTTCTTGAGGACCTCTTCACATCAGACTAACTTTTTTCGGTAAGGGTTGTATTGACCCACAGCCAAACTTTTTAGAAAATGGTAGCTTTATTTAGTTTGAATTCTACACTCTATCCATTTGTGTTCTTGGTTTTGACATATATATATATATATATATTATAATCCTATTGAGATATAAAATATATGGCCCACTGACTCAATTGACAACTGAAGCTTGGCCCCATAGAGCTTAAGTTTAGACCTTATGACAAAGATATTTTTGGTTTTGACTTTTCGATGAGGCTTGTGCGAGGATGAAAAGATTTTGAATGCCCTTGTGATTTAAAATTCTTATTGATAGTGAATATTGCTATGTTCACCAGGAAATTTGATCGTTAAACTATTTTTATGGTAGGAAGTACTGTAAAAAATCGATAATACACCAATTATGGTAGAAAGTACTGTAAAAATGATAATACACAAATTATGAAAGAATGTACTGTAAAAATGAAAATACACTAATTATGGTAGAAAGTACTGTAAAAATGATAATACACCAATTATGGTAGAAAGTACTGTAAAAATAATACACCAATTTGGTAATAGATACTCCTACTTGGTGTCCAACAGATATACTTTTGCACTCTGATAAGCTCTGGTTATGCGACTGGTCAATAACTTGCTTTGAATGTATGGTTTTGAGGATAATATTATTGGTTTTTGATGTGTAAATGTGGATATTTTGAACTAACATATGTTTGGAGATTAGTTTCAAATGAGCTAGTCCAACTAAATTAAATGGAAATTATTTGCTGAAACGAATTTTTTCGAAATTCCTTGTATTCGGAGAACCCAGTAGGGTTCTATGTTATGGGCTGATCATCATCTGTAATGCAATTTTGATTTCCTTAAAAAATTGGACCTTTAGCCAATCAGAACGCTCCATTTCCCCATTGAAATAACATTAAAATCGACTCTTTCGAGGACATGTCCCTTGCATCGCAGAACTAAAAGAGGAATTATTTGTTACGGTTAAAATCAATTTTAAGTGGCAGAGCAAGGTTCGAATGTGTGCCTTTTCCAAGTTCCATTTAAAAATATTAAGTCTAAGTATTTTAAAATTAATTCTGAAGTTGACCCTTTTTTTGGTACTGGCTGGTTTCGCGCATGGCCAAATTTGTAATGTTATTCTATGGGATTTGGTTTTTTGAAAGTGGCTTACCTTTCAGGTTTATTTTCTAATACTTCCGGATATTTTTAAAACTTGGATTTTCCGTGCGGTATGAATTAAGATTCGAGCTTTATTTTAAGACTAATTTCATAATAATACACCGATTAGTTGGCCCACAATCTATTCATGAAAATGGAGGGAACAACAAGGCGGAGAAATAGATTCACCAAAAACCTAAGCCTAATTTGTCAAATTAGGCTTAGGTTTTATAAGGCTTTTTAAAATCACGCGCAGGAGGAGTGCGCTTCATTTGGAGGCTATGGGTATTGAACTCTAATGACTTAATTTCTCCTTCTTCATATTTTCGGCGTTTTTATAAATAGACTGTGGCCAAAATAAAATTATGAAATTAGTCTTAAAATAAAGCCCGAAAAATATCTGGAAGCATTAGAAAATAGATCTGAAAGGTAAGTCCCTTACAAAAAATCTAAAATAACATTAATTTTCAATTTCTCCGCCTTAAAAGTAGGCCTACTCTCCTTTTTAAAAATGTGAAATTCCGAACGACTTGGCATTTCGACCGGCAGTAAGGAAGGTATTAACATCCAAAATAATGAAAAAATTTATTTAAATTTAGTTTAAAGGGTAATGGGGGAAAATATAAAGATTTCGCTGCGGCTGCCGCAGCTATTCACATCAAAAATGATAAAATTAATTTTAATTGGGATTAAAGGGCACTGGTAAATTGACTGAAACAAGTGCTGCTGCCGCAGCTATTAACATCAAAAAGGATGAAAAAATTAATTTTAATTGGGATTAAAGGGCACTAGTAAAAATGTAGAAATTTGACTGAATCAAGTGCGGTTGCCGCAGCTATTAACATCAAAAAAGAGAAAAAAAAAAAAAAAATTAATTGGGATTAAAGGGCACTGGTAAAAATGTAATGATTTGACTGAATCAAGTGCGGCTGCCGAAGGTATTAACATCAAAAATAATGAAAAAATTAATTTTAATTGGGTTTAAAGAGCAATGGTAAAAATGTAGAGATTTGACTGAATCAAGTACGGCTGCCGCAGCTATTAACATCAAAAATAATGAAAAAATTAATTTTAATTGGGATTAAAGGGCACTGGTAAAAATGTAGAAATTTGACTGAATCAAGTGCGGCTGCCGCAGCTATTAATATCAAAAATAATGAAAAAGTCAATTTTAATTGGGTTTAAAGGGCACTGGTAAAAATGTAGAGATTTGACTGAATCACTTTTTAAAGGGCTAGTCTTTTAATATAGAAGTTAACACTTTCGTGTTAGACTGAAGTGACAGATATTATATCTAAAATGTCTTTGCGAACAAAGATCCAGAAGGACATGTTATGGCCTTGAATGTCTGAAGTGACAGATATTAAATTTTCTTTTAAAACATGAAATTTAAATATAATTAGATTTTCTTTTAAAACGAAATTTCAATATAATCACAATCTGGCACGATTTAGAGTTTCAAATTTCAAAACAACTGATTTTATTCACTCGGAAATATTTAAGAAAAAACATAACAGACGATTTTCTCCCATTGATGCTTAACATTAAAATTCGCTTAATTATTTTTCAGGGATTACGTGTCAAACAAAACGAAAATTTTCGTTCGATAGAAAAATTTACTTAATTTAGCTTTGGCTTTAGGCATAGAATCAAAGTTCTATGATCTGATCTCATACCTTAATTGGATAATGTTTTCTATGGATAATGTTTTATTATAACTCCTCAACTTTAGTCGAGGCAGTTCGTTCATGTTACCTTATGAATGCTTATACAAGGAATTTAAAGGGTATAAAAATTCCCCATATTTTAATTTTTAATCTAGGTTGCAAACGAACATACCTAATCCATGGATAATGTTTTATTATAACTCCTAATAACTAATTAGTGGTCCCTTATGGAAATCATCATTTAAATTGTACGGTTTTAATGAAAAGAAAAATGAAAGTATTACAATTTATTTAAAAACCTTATCCGCTCTAAAATTCGTCGCTTTGAAATTCTCTTCCCTTGCGCACACAATATAGCTTTGAAAGTACAAATTGTTATGGTTTGCGTCGTCTGCTAAGTTAGAAAAGAAGGTGACTTTAAACGGGCTTTAAGAAACACATTTCCCTTTATCATATACCCATTCCAATAAACCGGCGAGTATTTTTAACGATCCGTTCAATTGCGAGTCGTGGAAATTTGGGTTAAATTAAGAAAACAAAAAGTGGACTCGCGTTATACTGAAAAATAACAGTTCAATACACGTTTTCCCTGAAAAATAACAGTTCAATACACGTTTTCCCTGAAAAATAATTAAGCGAAATTTAATGTTAAGCGTCAATGGTAGAAAATCGTCTGTTATGTTTTTTTTTAAATATTTCCGAGTGAATAAAATCAGTTTTGAAATTTGAAACTCTAAATCGTGCCAGATTGTGATTATATTTAAATTTCGTTTTAAAAGAAAATATAATTATATTTAAATTTCATGTTTTAAAAGAAAATTTAATTGTATTAAAATTTAATGTTTTAAAAGAAAATTTAATTGTATTAAAATTTAATGTTTTAAAAGAAAATTTAATTGTATTAAAATTTAATGTTTTAAAAGAAAATTTAATTGTATTAAAATTTAATGTTTTAAAAGAAAATTTTATTGTATTAAAATTTAATGTTTTAAAAGAAAATTTAATATCTGTCACTTCAGACATTCAAGGCCATAACATGTCCTTCTGGGTCTTTGTTCGCAAAGACATTTTTGATATAATTAAAATATGCCTTACCCCCCCCCATAAAGATTTGAATTTTTGGTTGATAAATTCTATTATAAAAGATTTTTTTATATAACTTTTATATAACTTTTAAGTTCATCGCCATGGTCTACCTTGCGTTTATTTTCGGACTATAAATTTGTAAGTCTTGTTGAAGCCTATATTATTCATTAATTTATACTTCTTACAGGGTGTGCTCCAGCTGTTGGCTCTTATGACCCAAAACGAGACCCCAAAGTTTCCGCTGCTGTGTTTGAAAAAACAGAACGCTTCAAGAGTATCAAAGGTATTGAAAATTTCCAAACTAAAAGGAAAAAGCTTTTCTTATATTAACAACTGTCATATTTTAAGACTCCGACTCTACAAGTACTCTTTCCCGGACTGGTTCTCAAAGACTTTGCTCTGTTACTTCTTCAACTTCATTATCAAGATCAGCTAGGAATAGTAATAAGGTTAGTAAATTTTTTAAAACATTTTATTAAAGGAAGAAACGCATGGAGATGAAGCAGTTAAGTTTTTAACTTTGATATTTGTGGGTGTTGGAGAAAAATGTTACTAAAAAAAATTACTCAGTATATGGAAATAAGTGTTTTTTAGTTAATGAAGTTCAGCCATAAGGCTTTTAATGTAGTCTTTTAGATCATCTCTATTTTAATGATTTTTGGTTTTTTGTTTAATCTGTTTATGCTTGTAACTGAAATATGTTTTACAAAGGAACATTGCTCTTCTGAGAATAAAAACACTTCTAAAGAGAATGAAAATGTGCCAGTTTTCGAAGAATCACCCAGTCTAGAAACTACTGGTAACTTAAAGGAGATTTCAATGCTGAATGAGTGCATCAAGTAATTGAAATAATTGTATATTTTCTTATCCATATGTAACAAAAGCATTGAAATACGGGTTTCCATGGCTAACTTTTTTACGGTTACCTGAGCATAAGGATAAAGATTTCTCTGAAATAATATAATCTTGATTGTTATTAAACCGAGTTTATGAATTGGAAGCATGGATCTGTAATCAAGGTATAACAGATGCCAGCTGTTACATAAAATCATCATTAGACAATTAGGCGCAACTTTCATTTCAAAGACGTTGGATCATTAGAATGAAAGAAGAAAGTTTACTACCAAATGTATATTAAATAGGGAATACCTCACCCGGCTCGGCCACTATGCGATTTGAATGAGCCTATTCCTAGTTTAAATAAAACGCAGGGAGAGAAACCTTTCTCTTTAGCCATCACCGGCTGGATGCTGAGGGAAAGCTAAAGGTTACGCAACATTTAAAACAATTTGTTTCCGTCACGGATGTGAGTGGCAGAGTTCCATTATTCTTAATGGGTATAGAACTTGATGGAAGACCCCTATAATTTTAGGGAGACCCCTTATAGCAAAATATCAGACAGCTCTGAAATATTTGACCCCTTGCAAGTTTATCTCCTCCATCTTAAAGGATAAAGGAATGCAATGTGTAGAAAATAAAAAAAAGTCCCTAAAGAACCCAGAGTTTCATCGCTTCAGTTCTTTTAAATGGAAAGAAGAACGATCACCAGCCTTACATTTTGGCAAATTCTACTGGGCCATTCTAAGTGCTCTGAATCTTGCTGAAAACCTTATTACTCTTACCCACGCTCGTTGTAGAGCATGGTGAAACGTAAAATTTGAAAAATATTGCATTCTCCCAATCAAATTAGTGAATAAGGTTTTTTTCAGTTGCTCTCACGAAAAAGATAAAACACTAAAAGTTGTTCAGCAAGCACTCTAATTTTCCCAGTAGCACGTATAAAAGTTCCTATGCAATGCTCTGACTCGACTAGTTGAATATAAAAATTGCTCTCAGAGCGATTTCACTTGTTCTAGAGCATCCAGTGGAATTCGCTATTAAACAAAGGCTTTTTTAATCAGAAAATATTTTCATAGAAAACTCCGAAAGGAGAATGGAATTTTGAAAGAAAGATTGCGAAGTCAACTTTCTCTTTATAACATGCAAAAGTACGATTTTCAAGATATAAAACTCTATGACACTGCAGGCAATCATACCTCTTAATATTTTTAACAGGAGACAATCACTTTCATCACCACCAACTTGTTGCTCTTCACCTTTGCTTAGAATGGTCGGACTCTCACCAATTCCAAAACGAAATCTTAAAACTATTGATGGAACTCCTGCTACTGATACAGGTTATTATGGCTCTACCATTAAAGGGTCGCAATGATAATGAGTAATAGTTTGATTTTATACCAATTTTCCCCTGAGACTAAAAATGTCAGTCTGATATTTCGGACTTCTTTCATGCACTTAAACTGGCTGATAAAGTGCTATCTTATTCCTCCCCCCTTTCAGGATATCAAAAATGTAGTAACAGAAATTATTGACTTTTGGTTAGGAAATTATGTTTGAAACCACATTTAAAGGGATCTGGATATCTGTGTTTGCTAATTCCGAGTTAAACAGCTTTTAGGGTAGAAAATAGCTTAAATAATAGATAAAACATAAAGGACATAGCCGGATAAGGTAGTGAAAATTGCCTTTGAACAAATCGAGATGAAAAAAAATACTATCATATTCAACATAGTGTACATTTTCAGTTCAGAAGATGAACCCATAACCCCAAAAACATTATTTTTGGTTTTTTGGTTATCTCAGTCTAACTAAAACCAAATTTTTAATTAAAGGTCTCTCGAAGCCCTACAAGGTGATATTTTTCCAAACCCGTGCTCAAAAAGAGTTTTTTGCATTTTGAAATTTGAATTATTTAAAAAAAAAAGGCAATTGTTGTCTCAGGGTTAAAGTATTCACTGAAATTTTTCAGATTTTTAAAATTACCTTATTTACACTAAAGTGATAAAGTTTATTATTTGAAAAAAATTGGTTCACAAGATTAATTTATCGAAATTAAAAATGAACTCTATTATTATTATTATTATTATTATTATTAAGAGAGGGGTGGCCGGATAAATCCAGCCAAGCACGTCGACTAGTAGTCCATTGTACATCCCCAGAGAGTTTAAGACTTAGAAAGTCCCGATTTCTGTGATGAATCGAAGTATTTGTTTCACCGGGATGTCAGAAACCTCATGGGTTTCCATTTGATGCTTACGAAGATGCTCAAATCTCTGTGCCGAGTAGTTACCACAGCTACACAGAACATGGGAGGAGGTCTCCTCCTCAGTAAGGCAAGCCCTGCAGAGCGGATCATCCCCCATACCAATCAGGTGGAGGTGCCTGTTGAGTTTACAGTGTCCAGTTAGTAGACCACTGACCAATCGAATACTAGTCCTAAAGAGAGCGAGTAAATCCCTCACTCTTTGCTTAGACGGACCAAGGATGAATTTCTTATGGGCACCTAGCATCAAGAGTAAATCCAAACAGCTACAAACCAGTTTTGAGGAAATATCAAACCTATTTATAGCCTAAAAAGCAGCTTGGCTATCAGGGAAAATCTGAATAACCTTGCCGCGGTAATTCTTAAGACAGAAGTCAACACAGAAGCATATGACAGATATTTCAGCCTGAAAAACACTAGAGTAGACCCCTAGACATTCGTAAAAACCAAACTTTTGGGTTTGGCAGTAGACCCCAGCATCTACGCCAGAGTTGGTCTTGGAACCATCAGTGAACCAGACTAGATCACCCTTTGTTCCACAAATGGTTCCAAGAGACCAGTCGGTGCGGCTAGGAAAGCTCACATCGAACGGTTTAGACCGCCACCATCCATTGTGGTATAACCTGAAGGCACCCATAACAGCAGTTTCCTCTATATATAAATTTAGAGGTAGAAAATTGAAGAGAATTTCTAGAGAAGCACTGGGTGCAGTTCTCATGGCCCCCCGTGATGCTTACACAGGCAAGTCTTTGTAATCTATATAATTCAGACTGGACTGTAGTAAGTTTGACTCTCGACCACCAGACCACAGCTGCGTAAGAAAGCATGGGTTTGATGAATCCAATTAACAACTCTTGGGCTAAGCCCCCAAGTTTTGCCGATGGTACTCCTAACTCTCAAAAATAACATTTTAGCCTTTAAGATACTAAGATCCAGATGGGGCTTCCATATCAGCTTGCAGTCCAAAGTCACACCTAGGTATTTAACCTCAGTGGATTTTGCTAAGATAGAAAAAGGATATATCATTAAACGACTCTTGTACCTTCTTCCTAGTGAAGGGTACAATGGCAGTTTTACTGGGATCGACTGTGGGGTTTACTTTATTTGCCACGTTCCAGTCTTCCTTCTTAGCTTTTTTGAACCTTATAGGAAGAGTACCCAGGTTGTCCTAGTCTGTTACCTGGGAAAATGTACGCTTAACATGTGAGAGCGTTTCCTTACCAGTTTTAGAATAACTACCGTCTTGCAGCTTAATAGTGTCAAGATGTTTGGTATTATCATGTGCCATGATTTTTCATCAGTTTGGTTGAGATTCCCTCACAGAAGTTCTTCCATGAGGCTTTTTTTGCCTCACGGATAGCTTTATGATAAGCGGTAAGGGTCTCCTTATAGGTTTCCCAGTCACCCGTTCTGTTAGCCTTAATAAAGAGGTTTCGAGTAAGTTTGCGAAGTCTACCAATCTCATGAACTCTAGTTTATATATTCACAACTCAATGCACCAAACTGAAACACATCGCCATATATATAGCCCATGTCGTCACTTTAAGGGCGCTACTTATCTAATTTAATCATATATTGTAAAAACGCAAGCTTAATGTACAATAATACCATACGTTGGTATACTACGTACTTGAAGTATGAATGCCATATTATAAATATACTGATTAATATCAGTCTTGTCCGCTGTGCTTGCATTTATACCTTACTCTTTGTAGTCAGGACAAGCTTCTTGAACAAACTCAATTAAAATTTTTAATGTTGTTCCAACAATTATGAGAACTCATAATTAGTACAATTATTGATATGTAGATAAATACAGTGGTACTTATAACCTATCAATTACTTTCAATTTATTATTTATAAGTAGCTAAACCAGTGAAAAGTCATGGGATATAAAAAATGCAAGATTATGAAGCTGAAACTTCGAGAATAGTCTTTTTTTTTTTTTTTTAACTTTATTCGCTAAAACCTAAAACTAATTTCGGAAATTTCCTCAATTTTACACAATTTTACAGAATTTCAAGGAATTTTCCAGACCTTTCTAGAACTTTGAATCACTTTCCAGAAATTTCTATAAATCTCCAGACTTTTTTCGTACCTTCTAAAACATTCTGGAGAATGTTATGGACGTACACATGTATGGACATTGTAAATTAAGTGTTTGATGGTATAATGTGCATTATTGATAGGTAAAAACATTAAGTTCGTTGTTGTGTTTCAGTTTGGTCCATTGAGTTGTGAATATATAAACTAGATATATACTTCGATAATTTTTAAACTTTATTACTTTAGTATAAGGTAAAGCTATGGTAAAGTTTGGCCCGTGGAATCCCAACTATTTCTGAAAAAAATGATAAAGATGTATGCCCATCCCGAGTGTATAAAATATGGCTGAAAATGAGTTGTTTAATTTTTTTTTAACATGTTCCAACAATTTTAAAAATCTGAAAAAATTCATGGGAGTACTTTCACCTAAAATACACGTAATAGTTTGTTTTTTTTCTAAACAACCATTGTCTTATTTTTTTAATACATAATTTTCAAATTTTAAAACGCGTGTAAAAAACTGTTTTTGGGCACGGGTTTGGAAAAAATATCTTGTAGAGCTTTAAAAGACCTTTAATTTAAAAATATATATATTAGATACATGAGCAAAAAACCAAAAATCACAAAATATTGTTTTTGGGGCTATGGGTGCATCTTTTGAGCTGAAAATTTACACAGAACCACCATTTTGCGTGCTGAATATGATAGTATTTTTTTAGTCTTATTCGTACAATTCAGCTATGCGCTTTGGGTCCAAAATAGGGGTCGGGTTTTTACAAGATAATCCATACATATTTTCTTAATAAGTTAATTGTCAGTTTATTATTCGCGATTTCATTGCATTTATCATAGACTTCCCGTGGATAATTTCAAATTATGAATAAGGAAAAACTAACAGAAATTATCTTGTCCAAACCCCGACCTCTAATCCAGAATAGAAGCTATTCATTCTCCATCTAGTAGCTATAGCCCTCCCCCCCAGCAACTTGATTAGGTTTGGTTTAATTCAGTTAGTTTTAAAAATTTGTCAAAGTATTAGTTAGCTTGGGTTTTTTTGTTCTTTGTGAAATAAATGGTCTCCTAAGTAGTGCACCATTTATTACCTATGCAAGTCCATTTATAGTTGCGTCAGGTGTACTGTAATTTTCTTCATTGGTATATAGCTTTGTAAAAAAATGCATAGTAAAAGTGTGCTTTTACTACTAACATATCATCTCTAGGAATGATCCAAAATCTGTAAGCACACTAGCTAATCATCAAAACTACAAACACTGTTGCTACCTTTTAATTAAATTTTAAGAGCCAAATTCACAAATGCAAAAAATTTGCGTCAAACCCTAAAGATTTACAGTCAAAGGCAACGCGCTGATCACAACTAAAAAAAGTTGAAATCCTCATGCTGCCTTTGACTGTACAGTTTTTGCATTTAACAGAATTTTTTTGCGTTAATGAATTTGGCTCTAAACATTTTTAGTGTTTAAAGTACTTTTCCAATTAGTGAGTGACGTATCTAGTGTTCCAGTCACTAAAAGCAACGTTTTTATTGAGGAACTGCAAACTGCTCTACGTATACGAAAAGAAAACGAGGAACGCCTTAAAGATGCTCTTTATTGTATGGAAGAAAAGTGTCAAGATCAAGCTTCTCAGCTAAGACAGAAACCGGTAACTACCTAGTTTTAACACATTAATAATTAGTGCTGGCGAAGGAATGTCCCTCATACACATTTTAGGAAATATAAATTAGGTTTTTTGAGGACCAAAGATGGTGCATGAATGAACTTTAATGGGATATTAATAGCTGAAATCGAGCATTTTTTCTGATATTAAAATATGTCCCCTGAATATTTTTACAATATTGGAAGAACAATAGATATATCCTAAATATGCGTTTGAATTTAACTACAGTGACCTAGAGCCCAATCATTGGTTGAAATGAGATTTTTTTACTTTAGATACAGAACACGTGGGTTTATAGAAAACTAAAAATTTCCCAGTGTAAAAAGCCGGACTCTGAGATTGTACGAACAGCTTCGGAGAACAATTATCAAAAAAAAAAAAAAAAAAAAAAAAAAAATTCTCAGTATTTTAGATTACAATTTTGGTTCAACTTTAAAGGTTAAATGAAAACTGATGTATCACTTTTTTGATTTTACGTTTTTCTGAATCTACGTTATCGAAAACCTAAGAAAAATATCAACTCTTATTTTTAAACATCTCCTAAATATGATAGAAAAGGTTTTAAATATCGGACTGCTTAAATAAAGGCACGGAGTCCCTGTGTTTCAATTTCCGAGAAAAACATCCGACCAATAGGCGCTCTCGCAAAATCTCGCGTGCTCTTGTATAGTATAGTTTATATTACCATAGCCTCCTAGAAACTCGAGCGCCGCCGAAGCGCATGATTTAGGACGCTACCATATTACAAACGCACGTGCGCGAGTTTGAATTTCATTTATTTTAGGCTCAATTTAGGCTTAGCATTTTTATGAAAGATAATTTTTTACGACGCTTAAGCAGGCGTTGCGAGTTAAAAAAATTAGTTAGGTGAATTAATGTATTTTTAATTAAGGAAAACATCGTTTGGAACAGTTTTGGTCTCTATCAAAGGTATTTAGCCTCATTATATAAATGATATCTATGGTTTCTCTAGGGTCACAAGGTCGAAACGGCGCCTATTGGTCGGATGGTTTACTCGGAAATTGAAACACAGGGACTCCATGCTTTTTTTTTTTTTTTAGCAGACAACGAAGTCCTTTTCTATCATATTTAGGAGATGCTTAAAAATAAGAGTTGATGTTTTTCTTAGGTTTTCGATAACGTAGATTCAGAAAAACGTAAAATCAAGAAAGTGATACATCCGTTTTCATTTACCCTTTAAGCTACTTTCAAAATATTAACAAATGGCAAGGGCTATTTTTATTATTATCAACTAGATCAATCCAGTAATCGTCAGAAAAAAAAATCTATATTTTAATATATAGGCTCTCCTTTTTAAAATAATGAGTTTCACCCTTTATTATAGTTTTAGCCCCAAATTAGTTTTATGTTTTTATCCCTTGCTTGAGTAGCCAGGCATTGTTCATACCCTAATTTTTTTACTGCTCTATTATGTTCTTGGACTAGTGTAAGGATGTTTTAGGTTCAGATGAATTGCAACCATTACAGGGTACATTTATATAGCTTTTAATTTTTATACCAAGATGGCGCAACTCGCTTTGCCGATATCCAAATGCATTTCTAAACCCAAGAAAGTTTCAAAAATAATTATTGTCAAAACAATTTATATGTGAAATAGAAGGCTATATTTAAATATATAAAATCAGGGAAAACATGCTTAGTTTGTGAAAATTTTCTCGTAATAAACTTAATGTAATCTTAAATTTTTCAAAAGAGAATTTGTGGCGAAAGTCCAACAAAAAACCATCTTGCATTACCAAAGCTATCTCCAGAAAATCGCGAATTTATTGAAGCTAAACACACAGCGCTTTTGAGATTATCTCAAGCTGATGATGAAATCTACCAACTTAGAGAGGACCTACAGGAGTACAAACTTATTAAAGAAAAACTTGATTTTGCCGAAAAAATAAATTTGGAAAAAGAAGAGCAGATTGAACAGTTGAAAAGCGAAATTATAAAGGGTAATATTGAACTTCAAGAAAACCAGTTGTTCTTTAATACATTAAAAGATACTTTTGAGAAGCAAACTAAAACTCTCGATGAAAAAGAAATTAAATTAAAAAATTTGGTGTCTGAGCTCAATAATGAAATCCATTTACTAAAGAGAGACCTAGAAATCAAGGATGATAATATAGAGCAGTTAAAGTTACAGTTTTTAAAGGCTGAAATAGTTCTTCAGGAAAACGAGTCTTTCTCCGATGAGTTAAGAAAAAGCTTTGATACATTAGTCAGAACTAAACAGGAAGAGATTGACAAACTTAATAATACCGTGTCTGATCTTAATGAAGAAATACAAATCTTAAAAAGAGACCTAAAACTCAAAGCCGAAAACACAGATAGCCTAATGAAGAAGCTCGTTACACTGAAAGAGTCCATTAATACAATTAAAGTTGAATACGAGGATAGCAATCAAAGAGCCAATGATGAAATTGAGCAAGTAACGACAGAAATGGAAAATTATCGAGAGTTGGTGAAAGAGAAAATTGAATTAGAACAAGATTTAAAACAGCAAATTCATCTATTGAAAAAAGAGATTGAGGATAACGTAAGTGAGTTAAAAGTTACAGAAAATCAGGCTAAGGAGAAAATTTGTCACTTTCAAAAAGAATTAGAAGAAGCTTTGAAAGAACGAAAACTAAATGATGATTGTTACAATCGAAAAATTGAAGATTTGAATCAAAAAGTAACCGAGATTGAAAGATTAAATTTAGATTTAATGTCATCAGCTGAAATTTCTCGAGAAAGTGAGTTCCAAAAACAGCAACTGGAACAACAGTTATTGAATACCAACGATGCTGTCAAGAAACTGGAAGTAATTATTGAGAAGTTGTCAAACGAAAATGAAATTTTGGAAAACCAGCTGAAAATTAGTGAATCTGATAAAAAAACATTGAAACTTGATAAGGACTTGAATGAAGAAAAGTTCAGGAATTTTAATGAAGAGCTAATTAATTTGAAATTGTCTCTAGATGATAGAGACAAACAGATTGAAGCGCTAAAGCGACACATTGAAATTTCATCTCAAAAATACAAAAAGCTTTTTATAGAATTTCAAACTGTCACAACTAATTTTGGTGATTTGAAGCTGGAAGTAGAACGTTTCAGAAAGTCTGAGCTTGGTTTTGTGGTTGAAATAAATCATCTACGCGCTGACCTAGATTCAGCTTCTGAAGAAAAGGGTGAATTAGAATTGAAATTACAAGAAATTCAAGAAGAATTAAAAGCGTCGCTTAAAACCAATAATGAGCGGGATAGATTATTAATGGAAAATCAAGTATTGAAAGAACAACTTGATTCTCAAATGGAAAAAGCTTCGAAGCAGATCAGCGAGTATGAGGAAAGGGAAAAGGATATATGGAGAAGGCTGATTGAGAAGAAGAATATTGTAAAAGCCAAGTCTAGCGAGATTGTGGATTTGAGAAAGGAATTACAGATTGCTCTAGAGAAGCCTGAAAACACAAAGTATGTGATAGCATTTCTTCTCTCTTAGCCAAACCTCTAAATAGCCAATTTTTAATGGAGTCTAAATTATCTATGAATGTCTCCTTCATTAGAAAGAAGGCCTATACTCTTGTATCATCTAAACTTGATAGTAAAACTTTAACGGTGCACTACCACCCAGAATACCCTTTTCATACACCCCCTATAACCTCTGAAAAATTTGTCTTCCTAAATGGGGAATAGGCCAAAGAGGCTTTGGAACTTCTGCTCTTAGAAAACCAGAATATCAAAAAATACTTATGGGGTGTGTGGGTACATCTATTTCCATCCCCTCTTCATTTTCCCCCTGAATCTCTTGCGCAAAAGCAGTCTTTCTGGTGTCCTCACTCCTCATTAGAAGTGTTATAGACCACCAGAAACCGAAAGCGCCACTTGACGAGAAATCTAATCTATCTCCCTCAGAATTTTCACTTACATCACGAAAAGAGGGAGATTACTCTCCAAAAAAGCCCTGTTTGGCTACTTGGAGGTTTTAATTTACTTATGGCCAAACTTAACCATTTTTTAAATTTAGATGGAAAAGTCTTTACGAAGATCTCTTAGAGAAGGTTGAACCCTTTAAAGTAATAAATTATCTCTTAAATATGGAAAGTTAAAGCATAAAGTTCAGCTCAAAAAATTTGGGTTAAAAATTGCAGAACCAGCTTGACGCCTACGCTCATGAGAAGAGTTTTCTTTCAAACGAGACAGACCAAGCATTGAAGCAGTTGCATGATTTACAAGAGAAATATGCTCAGTCGATGGGACAGGCGAATCACAAGCAGAAAATTCAATATCTTTGCAAACTACAAAATGAACTTGCTAAGTTACGAACGGTAAGATGGAATGTTTTCAGTGATAGTACCAGAGTCAAAGGGAATAGAACGAGTAGGCTAAAATTTGCAAAGACATTGACCGCTTAAGCTGAAATTTACGGGGACTTGAACCGACTAGGCTGAAATTTGCGGGGACTTGGACTGACTAGGCTACAATTTACGGGGACTTGGACTGACTTGGAGGGGAAGTCAAACATTAAATTTTTTGGATGCAAGAAAAATTAAGGGTTTTATTCCTTTAAAATAAACATGCATCCTGACTCTATCTGGGCCTTGTCAAATTGGTCTCATGCAATTTTAATCTTTAAAAAATGAAGACGAAAAAGACGTCGGTTTTACTTTTCATTTGAATGCCCTCCCAAAGAATAATAAAAAAAAAAAATCATCATCTTTCCCAATGAGGTAATATTTTGTCAAATTTTTGGAAATGGAAAATTAATAACCTGAATTCAACTAAGGTGGATTAAAAGCATTTTAAATTTTGGTCTACTTTTGTAGAATTCAGGTTATTTCATTTAGTCCATTTTGATCAAATTCTGTTGAAACTTTCTAATTTGGAGCATTTTTGACCTAATTTGATTTTGGTTGTTTTATGGGAGAGCATTGAAGTAAAAGCAATATCACTTGTATCTAAAAACAGCCTTGCAAACTTTTTTAATTTCTAAAGAAGCAATTGGCAAGCTTGGTGTGAGATCAATTTGACAAGGCCAGAATCGAGGAGGGCTGCGTGTTTAATTGAATCTTCCTAAAGTTATAACTATCATGGCCTTCCTGTCTGCATAATATTTCTCTCATGACAGGAAAACGTGAAACTCAAGGAAATCAATTACAAACAAAACTTGATAATTCAGAAATATCAGCCTGATCCCGTAACTTTCACCAAAACCAAACCCACAAAAAAGCCAAGTCAGCCGCTGAAAGAGAATACTCAGAGTGCCTTTTTTTAAATACTATTTTAATTTTTGGTTTTAACGATTTTAATTTATATTTACAAGAAACCGAAATTATCAAAAATTGTTCAGTGCCACAATTACAAGGTCATTTATAGTTAATGAAATTTAATGGTAATGTACTTGATTGACTCCTCCCACCAGCCTTAGTAAGGCATTATTTGGACATATAAGAGAAATCACTTTGCACCTAATTATATAATGTTCAAAAATTTTCAAACCTTTATGAATAAAAAACACGTCATTTCTACACTTTTTGAAAATATTTTTACAGGTGGTGGGGCTGATTTTTCAAAATGATCCCGTAAAAGATGAGGCTATGTCTTAAAGAAAGCGCATGAGGTGTTTTTATTCATTCAGGAAGTGTCTCTGAAATCAGAAACCTGGTTTTGGCATTCAATTAAAAGGAGAGCCTCCAACTAACCAAATACATCCTATTCCTTTGGCTTAGTAAAGTGTTGTTCTTGATTATTTCTATGCACACAATCGTGCGTACAAGCGAGAGTACCACAGTTAATTTATAAGGCAATGGAGGGAGCCTTTTAATTAGTCAGAGGTTATAATTGATTAACAAAATCTTAATCTTTTTGAATTCTGAGACATTTCCCAATGTTTTAATACACGAATGAGAACGAGTCTTATTTTTAATAGTAGAATCAATAAAAATGTCCCTTTCCAATGGACCCTGAAAAAGTTGATTCTAAATGACTAGTCCCTTAGTTGGCCGTACCAAAATGGGGGGGGGGGGGTATATATACCATATGGTGTCTCATATTTTATTTTCTCTTGACCATTTCTTCCTTCAGCTTCCCAAATTATAACACTTTTAGTAATAAATTGTGTTGGTTTAGAGTAACTGTAAAATATAGGAAGAGTGTAGAACCTAGAAGGGTTAGGTCTAGTAGTTTCCTGTAATCAATAGACGATAACATAATTTCTGACCTCGTCTCAACCATGAAAAAACGCAACATCTTCCTTAGAAACGGGTTCTATTTAACGGTTCTTTTTGTTAGTTTCAAGGCTGGCAAAAGTATAGAATATCCTATACTTTGAACCAACCTTGGAAAAAGGGAACATTGTCAATACAAACGGGTGCTTTTTAACGGCTCTTTTATCCGTTTCCAAGGTTATTTTATAATAAGGCCTATTATACCTTCATTTCGTTCTTAGCCTTCCCTTTAAGAAATATGATATGCTAAGTCTAAAGTAGTCAATAAAACGCACCAGCATAGACCTTACAATGCTGAGCTATAGAGATATGCCTATTCCCATACCCTCTGTCTTCAAACCACAGGTTGATTGTAGCCCCATCTTTGAGTTGGCGGTAATACATGGCTTTTTAAAGCAACTCCACCTTTCCACCCTACCTTGAGACTGGAGGTTACGTGTGTGACGCATGATTATTTGGTTTCTAAATATATATGAGGTGTTACACATATATTTGAACACGGCTCCTTGAAAAACATGTATTTGTGGCTGATTACCCATTTTGGTAGATGGCGCCAGCTTTGCAAATAATTTACATCATTTACCTTTATATGGAATTATGGATCTTTACACCACCGACTATCCACGTCTCGAGTAAGGCGCCACCTGTCAGTAGAAGTCAATTTTCCCCCAAAGAGGCAACTCATAAGAATAGCTACTCCCCTGACACTTTTCATTTTCAAATTTTTCCACTTTCCATCTTTTCCTCTATTCTTTTTTACTCTTTTCTTCCACGTTTCATTTTTCGTGTTTAATAAGCCCCATCTCGGAAATGCCAAAACTCGTTTTTCCTATCACTCCCACCCCGCCCCTAATTTTTATCTCTCGCCCTGATATTTAGTTTCTGCTGGAAATGTCAAAGACCTTTGACATTCAGATTATAGCATTTTTGGCTACTAGAGGGTGTGATGGTCAGAATCATTTGACCTTACCAACATTATATATCCGAGCTGCTTAGCATCTCACTTTACTTCTTACCTTTGGGATGTACAGTCACAATCTATTTACCCAACAGGAAACCTGAACAAACGTGGCCACCAGAACATATGGTTTTACTTATTAACGCATGATTCCTATGCTAGGGGTTCACAAATGAAACTTATGCCAAGTGAGCTTCCCCAATAAATCACAAGAGCACGAGAGGGCCTATCTTGCCCGCTTGAGCTTTGCTAGTGATGGCCCAGTTACTCAACACATGGTTAAATATTTTATTACGAGTTTAGACCATGCCAATCATTAAGTGATTATTTTCATTTTTCCGAATTAATGATTTCTACATTAAATTAGGTTTCGCAGCTGATTAATCCCGCAAAAAACTATTAGGTATCTGTCAGTGATGAAACTCAAGAAAAAGATGAATAATATGAGTGAAATTTGACCATTGAAAACATAGTTTATTTAGAATATGTAATTATATGTGCATTATTTAAGATTAATTAGATTATGTAGTCCAAAAAAATGTGTTATTTAAAAATTATGAAAGTTGACTGAGCTTCAAGCCTTCAAAATGATTTACTTGCAATAAATACACAGAATTTTACAATAATACATTTTTCAATTGTTAAGTAAAAATTTATTGAATTTTTATTGAATTTATAAGCTGTTAGTGAAATTTTCAGCCCCATGTTTATTCTCATCAACCCATTCTTTCTTTCAGAAATACCCCATTGAATTTTCTTTTCTTTTTAGTTAAAGCGTGATACTCTAGATTTTTAGAGTTATCAGATTCTTCTGTAGTTTCTTTGAAAATGGCGGAGGTACCGACACCAGAGTTGCCACAGGTCAGGGAATTTGAAAATGAACCAAAAAAGTCAGGGAAAAATCAGGGAATTTTAAGATATTTTAAAAAGTCTGGGAATTTATAGATCTTTCAAGAAGCCAGGATATTACAATTATTATCTGCGGGAAAGATTTGAAGCTGACCGTGTCAGTACTATAGATTAGAACCAAGATACTCCTGGAAAAAGTTTGGCGAACGTAATCGCAACTTTACATAAAAATAAAAGGTTAAAAATTGGGTTGTATTAGCTGAAAAGGTCAGGGAAGATCGTTGGACAAGGTCAGGGAAAGACCAGGAAAAGTCAGGGAATTTGAATCTGAAAAAACTGTGGCAACCCTGGACACTCTCATCTTGATCCCCTGCAAAGAAGAGCTCACCAATTTGCAGAATCGGCTCCTCCTTTTCAAGTACCAGTATTTTGCAAGATTTATCTTTCAGGTTCAACATCTCATTATCAATTACGCCCGATATTTTGGCTAGTATTAGCACTTCTTCCCATTCATCATCGCTTTTGTTTTCATTCATTGAAAGCAACTGGCGGCTCTGGAGGAGCCCCTGTGAAAGTCTCTTCCCTGATGCACGCCAAATATGCCTTACCAAAGGCAGGAGTCAATGGGACCCACATACACTTATAAATCCCTCCCTCCTGCCTTTGGTAAGGTAAATTAATTGTGTAGCAGAAAAGCAGGAATTTAGGAGAAACTCTAGAGACGCCAGTTGCTTGAAGTAATTTTACACCTATAAATAGAGTAAAAAAAATTTATAACCTCATATTTTTTATATCAAAAGCTGTTCACATAAGAGCAGCTTATAACTTATAATTGGTGATGATTGTTATTTTAATGATTCAGTCAAACTGGAAGTTCTGGAAACATTAAATTTTATTAATAAAATAAAAGTTATCTTAAGGTTGAATTTTCCAGAATTAAGAGTTTTGAGTAACCCATAAAAAAGCGCAAAACGTATGACGATCTTCAATGTTTTCAGCAGTTAAAGGGAGAATGCAACCTAACATCAAGTATTTTCTTATGGATTCCAAATGGTTTAAAAAGGCCTAATCCACCAGTAAAAAATTTACGAACAAATATTAAACTAGAAATAAATTTAAAACTTACCATTAAAATCGGCTTAGCTGGACTCGTGGAGATCCTGAACTCCCCATATAAGGACTAGCGACCAATGACATTGATCGATGGCTCTTATATGGGGAATGCAGCATCTCCATGAATTCCGCTAAGCCCATTTTTCAGGTAAGTTTTAAATTGATTTCTAGATTATTATTTGTTTGTAATTTTCTTACCAGTGGATTAATCCTATTTAAACGGTAAGGAATCGATAAATTGTTGCAAGGTTAAAAACGACTGGCTATAATAAGAGGCAAGGTTACTACTGATCTGGAAAAGTCAGAGAATTTCCAAAAAATGGTGTAATCTAGTATTATTCCGTTAGGTCGACGAGGCTTTCATAAATGTGTACAAACTGATTATAGGGTCACTGGTCAGAACATTCAGAACATAGGATAGTCCCTACTGCGAAAGGCATGTTTTATTCTTGTATACTTTCTCACAGTGTGGGGCTAGGCTCTTGCTTATATTCAGTAAATAAGACCAGGGGTCATAGTCAATTGGAATTTTGGATTTTCCAAGCTATGTTTGAGAGTAATTTTCAGATTTAAATATTAATTTCGCATAAAAAAGGTTTAGAGATTTCGGCCAAGTGGTGTCTGACCCTCGAAATGAGATAAAACTGGGTTACTACATAAACAACTATACAGGCCCACAGCTCACATATACAGCTTACTATGCTAAAAGGTGGTGTCTATATTAATGTAGAAAAAAAAATCAAATGTGACGTCACAGACCGGCATACCTCCAACCCCCCTCGCGTCACAGCCAGTCACGTGTGACGCAGTTTATGAACAGTCCTTAGTTAAAAAATAAAATATTACATTGTTCACATTGCATAGAGTTCGTTCATAAATAACTTATTTAAATTATGAAAATAAGTAGTTTGTTTTTGAATTTTTTGAACGGAAGGGCCCTGTTGATAGGGTTTTGCTTAGAACCGTTGGATCCTAACAATTTATGTTAATAAATAATGTGAAAATATGCTTCCATGTGAACGTGGCTTAAAAACCTTGAAGCCATAAAAATGGGAGAACTAGTTAAAAATGTCATTAAGGTGGTTGTTGCGTAGTCCAACATCTGCCATTTTATTGCTCCACACGATCGCTCTGAGAGGCTCTGCCAGTGGAGCTTCCATTCAAATATCAAAACGACCCTTCATTATTATTCTAAAAATATTTCCACAAGTAGACTTAATAAAAATTAAATCCTAATTTTCACGAGACTTGTCCTTTAAAAATAATTAAATCTTAATTTTTCATGGCCCTTAAGGCCCGTTTACAAAAGAGTGGCAAGCTTAAGCGTAAGCCGATGCATGGAACAATAACAAGAGGACGCATAGGTTCCAAAATCTCATTTTTAAACGATGTATGAACCTATGCCTCCTGTTGTTATTGCTCCATGCATCAGATTACGCTTCAGCTTTCCACTCTTTTGTAAATGGGCCTTTAGATGCTTCATTATTACTCAAAAAGATTTCCACAAGTAGCCTTAATAATGATGAAATCTTTTTCCACGAGACATGTCCATTAAAATATTGAAATCCTAATTTTACATTAAAGCGTCTAAGTGGGCCATGTAAAATTAGGATTTCAATATTTTAAAGGACAAGTCTCGTGGAAAAAGATTTCATCATTATTAAGTCTACTTGTGGAAATCTTTTTAGAGTAATAATGAAGCATCTAAGGGCCATGAAAAATTAAGATTTAATTATTTTTAAAGGACAAGTCTCGTGAAAATTAAGATTTCATTATTTTTAAAGGAAGTCTCGTGAAAATTAGGATTTAATTTTTATTAAGTCTGCTTGTAGAAATATTTTGTATCGGGAAGGGGGTAAAATTGAGGGGCCGGATAAAATTTCTGGCAGCCATGTTTGAAACAAACATCTTCCACTACTATTATATTAAATCGTACCAGAGAGAGTTATACCTGTGAGATTGATTAATCCATGGTGAAAGAGTGTGAAAAAATTTGAGCAATTTCCAAGCTATTTGGCCGAAAATATGGAGATTTTAATATTTTGACCCAAAGAGCACTTTTGTTAGCAACTAATTTCGCGGTCAACATAAAAATAGACAAATAGGAAAGTACCTTTTTCAAACATAATCACATAGAGTAATTTAAGAATATACATTTATTTATTATGATGGTTCTCTTTAAGAATTTAGCCACGATTCAACCCTAGCCATTAACGATAAGTCGCCAGCTCAGTTTTAGCTCCAAATGAATAATCTAATTTTTTGGCAAGGCGCTCTAGGCTCTTTAGTTACCCTTTAAATCAATTTTTGTCGCTCTTTTTGATAGTGCTTAGAATTTGCAATAGGCTGAATTTGTAGCTTAGTTCCAAAAGAATAAATTCATTTTTTGGCAAGGCGCGCTAGGTTCTTTAATTACCTTTTAAATAATTTTTTTTTTTCGGTCTTTTTCATGATGCTAGAATTTGCACAAGGCTGATTTTGTAGCTTAGACGTTTCTCTTTAAGAATTTAGCCTCGATTTTATCGTATCCTTTAACGATAAGTCGCTAGCTCAGTTTTAGTTCCAAATGAAAAAATATTTTTTTTTGGCAAGGCTCTTTAGTTACCCTTCGCTCTTTTAGATGGTGCTTAGAATTTGCACCAGGCTGATATTTTAGCTTACATGGTTCTCTTTAAGAATTTAGCCATGATTCAACCCTAGCCTTTAACGATAAGTCGCCAGCTCAGTTTTAAATCCTAATGAATAAATTATTTTTTTTTGGCTAGGCGCTTTAGGCTCTTTAATTCCCTTTTATATAAACTTTTTTTCGCTCTTTATGATGGTGCTTAGACTTTGCACAAGGCTGATTTTGTAGCTTAGACGTTTCTCTTTAAGAATTTAGCCTCGATTATATCCTAGCCTTTAACGATAAGTCGCCAGCTCAGTTTTAGCTCCAAATGAATAAATTAATTTTTTTGGCAAGGCGCGGTAAGCCTTTTTTCCGCTCTTTTTGATGGTGCTTAGAAATTGCACCATGCTGATTTTGTAGCTTTGATGTTTCTCTCTAAGAATTTAGCCACGATTATATCCTAGCCTTTAACGATAAGTCGCCAGCTCAGTTTTAGTTCCAAATGAAAAAATATTTTTTTTGGCAAGGCGCGCTAGGCTCTTTAGTTACCCTTTAAATCAATTTTTTTCGCTCTTTTTGATTGTGCTTAGAATTTGCACCAGGCTGATTTTGTAGTTTAGACGTTTCTCTTTAAGAATTTAGCCACGATTATATCCTAGCCTTTAACGATAAGTCGCCAGCTCAGTTTTAGTTCCAAATGAAAATATTTTTTTGAATGGCGCCCTAGGCTCTTAAGTTACCCTTTACATGAATTTTTTCGCTCTTTTTAATGATGCTTAGAATTTGCATAAGGCTGATTTTGTAGCTTAGGCGTTTCTCTTTAAGAATTTAGCCACGATTATATCCTAGCCTTTAACGATTAGTCGCCAGTTTAGTTTTAGTTCCAAATGAAAAAATATTTTTTTTTGGCAAGGCGCGCTAGGCTCTTTAATTGCCCTTTATATCAATTTTTTTTTTCGCTCTTTTCGATGGTGCTTAGACTTTGCACAAGGCTGATTTTGTAGCTTAGACGTTTCTCTTTAAGAATTTAGCCTCGATTATATCCTAGCCTTTAACGATAAGTCGCCAGCTCAGTTTTAGCTCCAAATGAATAAATTAATTTTTTTAGCAAGGCGCAGTAAGCCTTTTTTCCGCTCTTTTTGATGGTGCTTAGAAATTGCACCATGCTGATTTTGTAGCTTAGATGTTTCTCTCTAAGAATTTAGCCACGATTCAACCCTATCCTTTAACGATAAGTCGCCAGCTCCGTTTTAGTTCCAAATGAATAAATTAATTTTTTTGGCATGGCGCGCTAAGCTCTATAGTTACCCTTTAATCATTTTTTTTTTCGCTCTTTTTATGGCGCTTAGAATTTTCACCAGGGTGATTTTGTAGCTTAGACGTTTCTCTTAAAGAATTTAGCCACTATTATATCCTAGCCTTTAACGATAAGTCGCCAGCTCAGTTTTAGCTCCAAATGAATATATATATATATATATTTTTTTTTTGGGAAGGCGGGCTAGGCTCTTTAGTTACCCTTTAAATCAATTTTTTCCGCTCTTTTTGATGGTGCTTAGAAATTGCACCATGCTGATTTTGTAGCTTAGATGGTTCTCTTTAAGAATTTAGCCACTATTCAACCCTATCCTTTAACGATAAGTCGCCAGCTCCGTTTTAGTTCCAAATGAATAATTTTTTTGGCAAGGCACATCAAGCTCTTTAGTTACCCTTTAAATAAATTTTTTTCGCTCTTTTTGATGGTGCTTAGAATTTGCACCAGGCTGATTTTGTAGCTTAGACGTTTCTCTTAAAGAATTTAGCCACTATTATATCCTAGCCTTTAACGATAAGTCGCCAGCTCAGTTTTAGTTCCAAATGAAAAAATATTTTTTTTGGCAAGGCGTGCTAGGCTCTTTAGTTGCCCTTTACATAAATTTTTTTCGTTCTTTTTGATGGTACTTAGAATTTGCACAAGGCTGATTTGGTAGCTTAGACGTTTCTCTTTAAGAATTTAGCCACGATTATATCCTAGCCTTTAACGATAAGTAAAGTTGACCTTTACTTCAATTATTTCGCTCTTTTTGATGGTGCTTAGAATTTGCACAATGCTGATTTTGTAGCTTAGACGTTTCTCTTTAAGAATTTAGCCTCGATTATATCCTAGCCTTTAACGATAAGTCGCCAGCTCAGTTTTAGCTCCAAATGAATAAATTAATTTTTTGGCAAGGCGCGGTAAGCCTTTTTTCCGCTCTTTTTGATGGTGCTTAGAAATTGCAACATGCTGATTTTGTAGCTTTGATGTTTCTCTCTAAGAATTTAGCCACGATTATATCCTAGCCTTTAACGATAAGTCGCCAGCTCAGTTTTAGTTCCAAATGAAAAAATATTTTTTTTTGGCAAGGCGCGCTAGGCTCTTTAGTTACCCTTTAAATCAATTTTTTTCGCTCTTTTTGATTGTGCTTAGAATTTGCACCAGGCTGATTTTGTAGTTTAGACGTTTCTCTTTAAGAATTTAGCCACGATTATATCCTAGCCTTTAACGATAAGTCGCCAGCTCATTTTTAGTTCCAAATGAAAATATTTTTTTTTTTGGCAAGGCGCGCTAGGCTCTTTAGTTACCCTTTAAATCAATGTTTTTCGCTCTTTTTGATTGTGCTTAGAATTTGCACCAGGCTGATTTTGTAGTTTAGACGTTTCTCTTTAAGAATTTAGCCACGATTATATCCTAGCCTTTAACGATAAGTCGCCAGCTCAGTTTTAGTTCCAAATGAAAAATTTTTTTTGAATGGCGCCCTAGGCTCTTAAGTTACCCTTTACATGAATTTTTTCGCTCTTTTTAATGATGCTTAGAATTTGCATAAGGCTGATTTTGTAGCTTAGACGTTTCTCTTTAAGAATTTAGCCACGATTATATCCTAGCCTTTAACGATTAGTCGCCAGTTCAGTTTTAGTTCCAAATGAAAAAATATTTTTTTTTTGGCAAGGCGCGCTAGGCTCTTTAATTGCCCTTTATATCAATTTTTTTTCGCTCTTTTTGATGGTGCTTAGAATTTGCACAAGGCTGATTTTGTAGCTTTGACGTTTCTCTTTAAGAATTTAGCCACGATTATATCCTAGCCTTTAACGATAAGTCGCCAGCTTAGTTTTAGCTCCAAATGAATATATTTTTTTTTTTTTTTTTGGGAAGGCGGGCTAGGCTCTTTAGTTACCCTTTAAATCAATTTTTTCCGCTCTTTTTGATGGTGCTTAGAAATTGCACCATGCTGATTTTGTAGCTTAGATGGTTCTCTTTAAGAATTTAGCCACGATTCAACCCTATCCTTTAACGATAAGTCGCCAGCTCCGTTTTAGTTCCAAATGAATAATTTTTTGGCAAGGCACATCAAGCTCTTTAGTTACCCTTTAAATCAATTTTTTCGCTCTTTTTGATGGTGCTTAGAATTTGCACCAGGCTGATTTTGTAGCTTAGACGTTTCTCTTAAAGAATTTAGCCACTATTATATCCTAGCCTTTAACGATAAGTCGCCAGCTCAGTTTTAGTTCCAAATGAAAAAATATTTTTTTTTGGCAAGGCGTGCTAGGCTCTTTAGTTGCCCTTTACATAAATGTTTTTCGTTCTTTTTAATGGTACTTAGAATTTGCACAAGGCTGATTTGGTAGCTTAGACGTTTCTCTTAAAGAATTTAGCCTCTATTATATCCTAGCCTTTATCGATAAGTCGCCAGCTCAGTTTTAGTTCCAAATGAATATATTTTTTTTTTTGGCAAGGCGCACTAGGCTCTTTAGTTGCTATTTACATCAATTTTTTTCGTTCTTTTTGATGTTGCTTAGAATTTGCACAAGGCTGATTTGGTAGCTTAGACGTTTCTCTTTAAGAATTTAGCCACGATTATATCCTAGCCTTAAACGATAAGTCGCCAGCTCAGATTTAGTTCCAAATGAATAAATTCATTTTTTTGGCAAGGCGCGCTAAGCTCTTTAGTTACCCTTCAAATCAATTTTTTGCGGTTTTTTTTTTTTGATGGTGCTTAGAATTTGCATAAGGCTGATTTTGTAGCTTAGGCGTTTCTCTTTAAGAATTTAGCCACGATAATATCCTAGCCTTTAACGATAAGTCGCCAGTTCAGTTTTAGTTCCAAATGAAAAAATATTTTTTTTTGGCAAGGCGCGCTAGGCTCTTTACTTGCCTTTTATATAAATTTTTTTTTTTCGCTCTTTTTGATGGTGCTTAGAATTTGCACCAGGCTGATTTTGTAGTTTAGACGTTTCTCTTTAAGAATTTAGCCACGATTATATCCTACCCTTTAACGATAAGTCGCCATCTCCGTTTTAGCTCCAAATGAATATTTTTTTTTTTTTTTTTTTGGGAAGGCGGGCTAGGCTCTTTAGTTACCCTTTAAATCAATTTTTTCCGCTCTTTTTGATGGTGCTTAGAAATTGCGCCATGCTGATTTTGTAGCTTAAATGGTTCTCTTTAAAAATTTAGCCACGAGTCAACCCTATCCTTTAACGATAAGTCGCCAGCTCCGTTTTAGTTCCAAATGAATAATTTTTTTGGCAAGGCACATTAAGCTCTTTAGTTACCCTTTAAATAAATTTTTTTCGCTCTTTTTGATGGTGCTTAGAATTTGCACCAGGCTGATTTTGTAGCTTAGACGTTTCTCTTAAAGAATTTAGCCACTATTATATCCTAGCCTTTAACAATAAGTCGCCAGCTCAGTTTTAATTCCAAATGAAAAAAACTTTTTTTTGGCAAGGCGTGCTAGGCTCTTTAGTTGCCCTTTACATAAATTTTTTTCGTTCTTTTTGATGGTACTTAGAATTTGCACAAAGCTGATTTGGTAGCTTAGACGTTTCTCTTTAAGAATTTAGCCACGATTATATCCTAGCCTTTAACGATAAGTAAAGTTGGCCTTTACTTCAATTTTTTTCGCTCTTTTTATGGTGGTTAGAATTTGAACAATGCTGATTTTGTAGCTTAGACGTTTCTCTTTAAGAATTTAGCCACGATTATATCCTAGCCTTTAACGATAAGTCGCCAGCTCAGTTTTAGTTCCAAATGAAAAAATATTTTTTTTTTGGCAAGGCGCACTAGGCTCTTTAGTTGCTATTTGCATCAATTTTTTTCGTTCTTTTTGATGTTGCTTAGAATTTGCACAAGGCTGATTTGGTAGCTTAGACGTTTCTCTTTAAGAATTTAGCCACGATTATATCCTAGCCTTTAACGATAAGTCGCCAGCTCAGATTTAGTTCCAAATGAATAAATTCATTTTTTTGGCAAGGCGCGCTAAGCTCTTTAGTTACCCTTCAAATCAATTTTTTGCGTTTTTTTTTTTTTTTTTTTTTTTTTTGATGGTGCTAAGAATTTGCATAAGGCTGATTTTGTAGCTTTGGCGTTTCTCTTTAAGAATTTAGCCACGATTATATCCTAGCCTTTAACGATAAGACGCCAGTTCAGTTTTAGTTCCAAATGAAAAAATATTTTTTTTTTTTGGCAAGGCGCGCTAGGCTCTTTACTTGCCTTTTATATAAATTTTTTTTTTCGCTCTTTTTGATGGTGCTTAGAATTTGCACCAGGCTGATTTTGCAGCTTAGACGTTTCTCTTTGAGAATTTAGCCTCGATTATATCCTAGCCTTTAACGATAAGTCGCCAGCTCAGTTTTAGCTCCAAATGAATAAATTAATTTTTTTGGCAAGGCGCGGTAAGCTCTATAGTTACCCTTTAAATCAATTTTTTCCGCTCTTTTTGATGGTGCTTAGAATTTGCATCAGGCTGATTTTGTAGTTTAGACGTTTCTCTTTTAGAATTTAGCCACGATTATATCCTACCCTTTAACGATAAGTCGCCAGCTCCGTTTTAGTTCCAAATGAATAAATTAATTTTTTTGGCATGGCGCGCTAAGCTCTATAGTTACCCTTTAAATCATTTTTTTTTCGCTCTTTTTATGGTGCTTAGACGTTTCTCTCTAAGAATTTAGCCACGATTATATCCTAGCCTTTAAAGATAAGTCGCCAGCTCAGCTTTAGTTCCAAATGAATAAATTCATTTTTTTGGCAAGGCGCGCTAAGCTCTTTAGTTACCCTTCAAATATATTTTTTGCGTTTTTTTTTTTTGATGGTGCTTAGAATTTACATAAGGCTGAATTTGTAGCTTAGGCGTTTCTCTTTAAGAATTTAGCCATGATTATATCCTAGCCTTTAACGATAAGTCGCCAGTTCAGTTTTAGTTCCAAATGAAAAAATTATTTTTTTTGGCAAGGCGCGCTAGGCTCTTTAGTTACCCTTTAAATCAATTTTTTCCGCTCTTTTTGATGGTGCTTAGAATTTGCACCAGGCAGATTTTGTAGCTTAGACGTTTCTCTTAAAGAATTTAGCCAGGATTCAACCCTATCCTTTAACGATAAGTCGCCAGCTCCGTTTTAGTTCCAAATGAATAAATTAATTTTTTTGGCAAGGCACATTAAGCTCTTTAGTTACCCTTTAAATCAATTTTTTTCGCTCTTTTTGTTGGTGCTTAGAATTTGCACCAGGCTGATTTTGTAGCTTAGACGTTTCTCTTAAAGAATTTAGCCACTAGTGTAAATCTTTCCCAAATCGCCCAGTGGCTCCCACGGCACCGATTTCGATTTTGTTTAAACTTTAACCACTTTAAATATAGACCTTTTGATTGGGAAAGCCAAGTTTTTAGCTCAAAAAATTTTGTATTTTCAAAGATACAATTTTTTGAAAAAACCTTGTAGAGAGTCGACTAGTTTTAACTCCAAAATTGTGGCGACTTTGAGCGAAGATATCTAAAGATGAGTTAAAGTGACACACTCCCAATTTTTTCTCTATTTTATATTAGTGGTAGAGACCACTATGCGCCTGCGCAAACGTTCGAAAATTGTTCCCTTTATTTTATAAAATTCGGTAAAGGTGTCGTAAAATCTCGCAAAACCGGTAAATAGAATATCTTCAGCAGTCTCTCAACCATCGAAAAAACATTCTGGCTTGGGAAAAACTACTCTTTTAGGGTAAAATGAATCGTAGGAGAACGAAAAAATGCAAAAAGAATCCTGGGAACTGTACTTTCGAATCTAAGGGGCCTCAAATTTGGCGTTTTTTGAAAAATCGCATAAACATGGTTTCTGATTGTAGCTTTTAAGGCAAGGTAGGACACTAAAATACAAATTAATTTTAATACGATCGGAAAGCAGAGGTTTCAGTCTATATCATATCAAAATTTCATTTTGTGTTTCCAACTCCTTCGTGTTCAAACGTTAAAAAGAAATCGACAGAATCTGAAGTTTAAATTAATAGTTCTTATGCATTGAACATACAGGGTGTTTCGCAAATGGTTGTAAGACCGAGCAACAGTGGGTTCTATGGGTCATTTTAAGACGAAAATGTTCTATGACGTTTTGTCGTACTGGGCTCCGTAAATGGTGCTCACTCCGAATCTCGAGCTACCAAAGCCGGAGTCCCTCAGGGTAGTGTACTTGGACCCCTCCTCTTCAATGTCTATACTAGCGACAATCATAAGATACTCAATACGTCGTCATCAATTGAATATGCAGATGATGACGCTTTAATAAATGCAAACGAAAATCTTGTCACCCTTATAGACAATGCGGAGGTAGACATAATAGCGCTCAAGGAAATTTTTAGAACAAAGGGTTTGATTGTTAATGATAGGAAATCGGCATTTATGATATTCTCCCCAAATATCTCTAAGAGAAGAGAGGCGCAGGTCATAACAAAACTGCCCAGTCTACAAATAATGAGGGTAGCGACCTTTAAATACCTAGGAATATATTTCGATGAATTATTAAAATGGGACACGCACATAGATTACACTTTTAATAAAGTAAAACAAAGATCATGGTTACTTAGGCCTTTCTTGTCTAGTTTAAATCAACAAACCCTTTGTATACTACACTATGCGCTTGTGCAACCCATTTTAGATTATGCTGATATAATATACAACAGGGCATCCAAATCAAAACTGAAGAAATTGCAAACACTCCAAAATAATAGTGCTAGAGCCATTTTAAAAGTACCAAAAAGGTCCTCGGCATCACTTTCTAGGCATGAATTAGGTTGGATGGACTTGAAACAAAGAGCTACGTACCATACCATACTATTGATGTTCAAAATTTTCCACAACCAATGTCCCAGTTATATATCCGAAATCTTTCGGCAAGCGCTAAGCCAAAACTATACTTATAATACGAGGGGTTGTTATATAAACCTGAATGTACAAACCAAAATTAATGCATTTAGCAACAAAAGTGTGAGAGTCCACGGGGTAAACCTATGGAATTCTCTGCCCACATCGTTAAAAAATGAACAATGCTTTAGGACTTTTCAATCCGAAGTGAAAATATATGTACTTAACGTAAAACATGAATAATTTATTGTAATTTTAACCACAGGACTCCTATGTAAATCAGTTTTTATACTGATAGGAATATCCGAAACTAAAGCCTTTATTATTATTATTATTATTAGCATTGAGCATACGTTTATTAATGTACGTTAATCCGTACATGATTCATTTCGTAAGTCTTAAATGGCGCCCCGTACGACAAAACGTCATAGAACATTTTCGTCTTAAAATGACCCATAGAACCCACTGTAGCTCGGTCTTACCACCATTTTCGAAACACCTTGTATGTTAAATGCATAAGAACTATTAATTTAAACTTCAGATTCTGTCAATTTCTTCTTAACGTTTGAACACGAATGAGTTGGAAACACAACATGAAATTTTGAAATGTTATAGACTGAAACCTCTGCTTTCAGATGATATTAAGATTATTTTGCCAAAAAAGCTACAATTAGGAACCATGTTTTTGAGATTTTTCAAAAAACGCAAACTTCGAGGCCCCTAAGCTTCGAAAGTACAATTCCCTTGTCATTTTTTCATTTTTTCCGTTCTCCTACGGTTCATTTTACCCTATATGGGTAGTTTTTTCCCAAGCCAGAATGTTTTTTCGATGGTTGAGAGACTGCTGAAGATATTCTATTTACCGGTTTTGCGAGATTTTACGACACCTTTACCGAATTTTATAAAATAAAGGGAACAATTTTCGAACGTTTGCGCAGGTGCATAGTGGTCTCTACCACTAATATAAAATAGAGAAAAAATTCGGAGTGTGTCACTTTAACTCATCTTTAGATATCTTCGCTCAAAGTCGCCACAATTTTGGAGTTAAAACTAGTCGACTCTCTACAAGGTTTTTTCAAAAAATTGTATCTTTGAAAATACTAAATGTTTTGAGCTAAAAACTTGGCTTTCCTAATCAAAAGGTCTATATTTCAAGTGGTTAAAATTTAAACAAAATCGAAATCGGTGCCGTGGGAAGATTTTCCAAAATTGGGCGATTTGGGAAAGATTTACCCACTATTCAACCGTAGCCTTTAACGATAAGTCGCCAGCTCTGTTTTAGTTCAAAATGAAAAAAAAAAAAAATAAATAAAAAATTGGCTAGGCGCGCTAGGCTCTTTAGTTGGCCTTTAAATCATTTTTTTCGCTCTTTTTATGGTGCTTAGAATTTTCATCAGGCTGATTTTGTAGCTTAGACGTTTCTCTTTAAGAATTTAGTGACGCTTCAACCCTAGCCTTTAACGATAAGTCGCCAGCTCAGTTTTAGATCCAAATGAATAAATTAATTTTTTTGGCAAGGCGCGCTAGGCTCTTTAGTTGCCCTTTATATCAATTTTTTTCGCTCTTTTTGATGGTGCTTAGAATTTGCACAAGGCTATTTTGTAGCTTAGACGTTTCTCTTTAAGAATTTAGCCACGATTATATCCTACCCTTTAACGATAAGTCGCCAGCTCAGTTTTACATCAAAATAAAAAAAAAAAAAAAAAAGGTTTTACGCAAGGCGCTAGGATTTTTAGTTACCCTTTAAATAATTTTTTTTCGCTCTTTTTGATGGTGCTTAGAATTTGCACCAGGCTAATTTTTAGTTTGATCGTTTCTCTTTAAGAATTTAGCCACGATTATATAATGGCCTTTATCGATAAGTCGCCAGCTCAGTTTTAGTTCCAAATGAAAAAAACTTTTTTTTTGGCAAGGCGTGCTAGGCTCTTTAGTTGCCCTTTACATAAATTTTTTTCGTTCTTTTTGATGGTACGATAAGTCGCCAGCTCAGTTTTAGTTCCAAATGAAAAAATATTTTTTTGGCAAGGCGCGCTAGGCTCTTTAGTTGGCCTTTAAATAATTTTTTTCGCTCTTTTTATGGTGCTTAGAATTTTCATCAGGCTGATTTTGTAGCTTAGACGTTTCTCTTAAAGAATTTAGCCACTGTTCAACCGTAGCCTTTAACGATAAGTCGCCAGCTCTGTTTTAGTTCCAAATGAATAAATTCATTTTTTTGGCAAGGCGCGCAAAGTTCTTTAGTTACCCTTCAAATCAATTTTTTGCATTTTTATTTTTTTTGATGGTGCTTAGAATTTGCACCAGGCTGATTTTGTAGTTTAGACGTTTCTCTTTAAGAATTTAGCCACGATTATATCCTACCCTTTAACGATAAGTCGCCAGCTCCGTTTTAGTTCCAAATGAATAAATTAATTTTTTTGGCATGGCGCGCTAAGCCAAGGAGGATCAGAGAAGGAGAGGAAATGTGGGGACGGCGCGGTTCCTACTGCGTCGGCCTAAACTCCCACTCTGGGAGAACGGGGGTAGAGACGTTTCGTGGTAAAATGTTGTCGCGTGGGTAAAACGAATCCTTTATGAGACGCGCTAGCTAGCGACCACGTGACAACAGTTTACCTCGAGAATTTCCTATCCCCCCTTTCCACCCGAGTGGGAGGTTGGCTCTTCTCTCTCTAACTCAACGCAGCCCCACATTTCCTCTCCTTCTCTGATCCTCCTTGGCTAAGCTCTATAGTTACCCTTTAAATCATTTTTTTTTTTCGCTCTTTTTATGGTGCTTAGACGTTTCTCTCTAAGAATTTAGCCACGATTATATCCTAGCCTTTAAAGATAAGTCGCCAGCTCAGTTTTAGTTACAAATGAATAAATTCATTTTTTTGGCAGGGCGCGCTAAGCTCTTTAGTTACCCTTCAAATATATTTTTTGCGTTTTTTTTTTTATGGTGCTTAGAATTTGCATAAGGCTGAATTTGTAGCTTAGGCGTTTCTCTTTAAGAATTTAGCCATGATTATATCCTAGCCTTTAACGACAAGTCGCCAGTTCAGTTTTAGTTCCAAATGAAAAAATATTTTTTTTGGCAAGGCGCGCTAGGCTCTTTAGTTACCCTTTAAATCAATTTTTTCCGCTCTTTTTGATGGTGCTTAGAAATTGCACCATGCTGATTTTGTAGCTTAGATGTTTCTCTCTAAGAATTTAGCCAGGATTCAACCCTATCCTTTAACGATAAGTCGCCAGCTCCGTTTTAGTTCCAAATGAATAAATTAATTTTTTTGGCAAGGCACATTAAGCTCTTTAGTTACCCTTTAAATCAATTTTTTTCGCTCTTTTTGATGGTGCTTAAAATTTGCACAATGCTGATTTTGTAGCTTAAACGTTTCTCTTTAAGAATTTAGCCACGATTATATCCTAGCCTTTAACGATAAGTCGCCAGCTCAGTTTTAGTTCCAAATGAATAATTTTTTTTTTGGCAAGGCACACTAAGCTCTTTAGTTACCCTTTAAATAAATTTTTTTCGCTCTTTTTGATGGTGCTTAGAATTTGCACCAGGCTGATTTTGTAGCTTAGACGTTTCTCTTAAAGAATTTAGCCACTATTCAACCGTAGCCTTTAACGATAAGTCGCCAGCTCTGTTTTAGTTCCAAATGAAAAAATATTTTTTGGCAAGGCGCGCTAGGCTCTTTAGTTGCCCTTTATATCATTTTTTTTTTCGCTCTTTTTGATGGTGCTTAGAATTTGCACCAGGCAGATTTTGTAGCTTAGACGTTTCTCTTAAAGAATTTAGCCACGATTATATCCTACCCTTTAACGATAAGTCGCCAGCTCAGTTTTAGTTCAAAATGAAAAAAAAAAAAAAAATAAATAAAAAATTGGCTAGGCGCGCTAGGCTCTTTAGTTGGCCTTTAAATAATTTTTTTCGCTCTTTTTATGGTGCTTGTTATGATGGTTGTTGTAAGTGGACTGCGAAGTTTTCTCCCCATTAGCATTTCAGCTGGTGTCAGCAGATTTTCTAGCGGTGTTGTTCTATATTCTAATAAAATCTGATTCAGGTCTTTTCCGGTCTGTTCAGCTTTTGCTAGGTAGTTCTTCAAAGTCTGTACCATGCGTCCTGCCAATCCGTTGCTCTGCGGATGGTACGGGCTTGATGTTATTTGTTGTACGCCCCATTTTTCAAGGAATTTGGTGAACATATATGACGAGTATGGTGGCCCATTATCTGAAAGGAGACGTCGTGGAATTCCATGGCGTGAAAACTGTGGTAACATGAATTTGATGACCGCCTCTGCATTTGTTGTTGTTGGAAGTTGCTGTGCTTCGACATATTTCGAATAGTGGTCAATTAATAATATGTAGTCCTTGGACCGAAACTTGAATAAATCCGATGATACCGTGTGCCATGGATGTGGGGGTATTTCCAACGGACGTAGTGGTATTTGCGCGTTGTGTCTGATTACATATCTCGCAATTTTTGACGTAGTTGGTGATGTCAGTTGTCATTGAAGGCCAGTAGACATTCATCTTTGCTCGTGCTAGACATGCTGTTATGCCTTGGTGTATGTTATGAATTTGTTGAATTGTTTCATGCTGGAGTTTTGTGGGTACCACCAGCCGTTCCCCTCTATATATCACTCCATTCTGGACGTGTAATTCCTCTTTCAATGGCCAGTAAGCGCGCGTGGCATTGCTCCTGATCATGTTGTGGTTCGAAGGCCAACCTTCTTGGATGTAGTGTTGAATTTGATTTAGTGCGTCATCCTGAGAGGTGGCATCTTGAAATTTTTGTAGTCTGTCTTCTGAAAGCGTGGTTATAGCATAAATTGCAGCGGCTGGTCCTTCCAAAAATTCAGTGGACATTGTGCAATCAGGGTGTGGAACTCGAGAGAGCGTATCGGCGATATAGAGTTTTGCCCCTGGTACATATACCAACGCAGGATCGTATCTGGCCAGGCGTAGTGTAAGGCGCTGTAAACGAGGAGAGAGAAGATAGAAAGGCTTTTTCACGATGGCGAGGAGTGGTTTGTGGTCAGTGTGAACCGTTACTGGTGCGGCCGCAACAAAGTAATTGAAGTGTTCACATGCATATAGGATTGCCAGCAACTCTTTTTCAATTTGTGCATAGCGTATTTGCGTCGAGGTGAAAGTCATTGAAGCGTATTCAACCGGTTTTCCTTGTTGCAGGAGTACGGCACCAATGCCATGTTGACTGGCATCTACCGAGATGATATTCGCTAATTTCGGATTGTAGAGAGTCAATACGGGGGCCGATGAAATGGCATGTTTCAGATCCTCAAATGCGTGTTGGTGTTCCTCATCCCATTGAAATATTGTGCCTGTTTTGAGAAGAGGACGAAGTGGAGCCGTTCTTTCCGAGTATCCAGGGATAAATTTGGCAAGAAAGTTTATCATCCCAAGAAAACGCAGGAGTGCCGTTTTATCTGCGGGCTGCGGCATGTCTCGTATGGCCTTGACCTTTTCTGGGTCGATTTCTATTCCTTGCGGTGTGATGATATGTCCAAGGTATTTTATCCGGGTGACAGCTAATTGAATCTTCTTGGAATTGAATTTCAGTCCTGTTTTACTGGCCCGTTCCAACACTGTCTGCAAGGTTTTGTTGTGCGAGATTTTGTTTTTGGCATGAAGCAGGAAATCATCGGTTGCAATTCTGGTGTTCGGTATGTCGCCAAATATAGAATTCATCACCCGCTGGCAGTGTTCGGAGGCTGTTGCAATGCCATAAGGTAAACGCGTGTACCGAAAATTCCCGAAAGGAGTTGAGAACGTGCAGAGGAGAGAACTTTCCGGAGTCAGCTCAATTTGCCAGAAGGCTGATTTGGCATCCAGTACTGTGAAACATTCGGCTTCAGCAAGCTCTGAAAATATCTCCTGTGCTGTTGGCATTGGGTAGTTTTCACGCAACAAAGCTTTGTTCAAGTTTCGAGGGTCCAAACAGATCCGTATTTCATCGTCTGACTTTGGTACGACTACCATAGGGTGTAGCCAGTCCGTGTGTTCTTTTACAGGAATGATAACGCCAGCTGCCACCATTCGTTTAAGTTCCGCTTCTACTCGTGTTAAGAGCTTCATGGGTATCTTCCGTGCCAAGGCTCTTGTAGGCACTGCATCAGAGCGAAGCTTCATCCCGTATTGGCCAGGGAGCCTGCCAACCGCATCGAAGACATCGGGGTACATTTTGATTATGTCTTGTGGTGTGCTGTTCTGACTTTCAGATGACAGTGGAGCAGTGTCCATCTTGGCTACTTGGTGGGATAGGTTGATTGGGTGCGTTTTGTAGTTGTTCGGGAGACGAGAGATCAGTCCCAGTTTACGTGACGCGGTGGCACCGAGTATGGAGGTTTGGTAGGTCGGCGTTACATAGATGTCCAGGAGTAGTGTGGCTACTGACGTTGAACAAGGGACTTGTATCATACCCAACACATCTACGGTATGGCCTGAATACGCCTTGATGGCATGTCTTGGAGGTTGGATTGGTGGTTTTGGTTGGATCTTATTGTATGTTCCTTCAGGGATGACGTTGACCTGTAGCTCATGTTCTTCTTTATTTAGTTTACAAGCTATTGCATAGATCTTGAATCTTTCCTTGTACGATTCCCAGGCTTCTGCTGGGTGCATACCTGGGACAAATGGTTCAGGGCTCTTGAAGGAGGCCATGACTGCGGATCTTATGCGTGCTGGTTGACGTCGTGGGAAATTTATCAAACTTCTGACACCATGTTATGATGGTTATCGAAACGAGACTTATAAGTTTTAAAAGGTTCACTTTATTAACACCGTATATTTGGTTGCTACAATCGTTACAGCTACTAGTTATATATTTTTGTTAACTCTGAGGAGCTTCGTTATTTATATAGCTATCTCACAGATAAGGTTTATAGTTTGATCTTTGGACTTTGTTATTGATAAGGGTGTTGTAGTTTTTTTTATACGATTATACATCAGTGCTTAGAATTTTCATCAGGCTGATTTTGTAGCTTAGACGTTTCTCTTTAAGAATTTAGTGACGCTTCAACCCTAGTCTTTAACGATAAGTCGCCAGCTCAGTTTTAGTTCCAAATGAATAGACTTTTTGCCGCGCCTTATGAAGGGAGCTGCCATTTTTTCCGTTCCCCTTAGTTTCGACCCCCCAATCCGCCATTTTGGTCACCCAGAAACGAGGTGGTAGTGGCTCTGCCTACTCGTTTCTGGGTTACCAAAATGGCGGATTGGGGGCGCGAACTAAGGGGAACGGGCAAAATGGCCGCCCCCTTCATAAGGCGCAGCAAAAAGTCTATAAATAAATTTTTTTGGCAAGGCGCGCTAGGCTCTTTAGTTGCCCTTTATATCAATTTTTTTCGCTCTTTTTGATGGTGCTTAGAATTTGCACAAGGCTATTTTGTAGCTTAGACGTTTCTCTTTAATAATTGAGCTACGATTATATCCGAGCCTTTAACGATAAGTCGCCAGCTCAGTTTTACTTCAAAATGAAAAAAAAAAAAAAAAGGTTTTACGCAAGGCGCTAGGATTTTTAGTTACCCTTTAAATCAATTTTTTTCGCTCTTTTTGATGGTGCTTAGAATTTGCATCAGGCTGATTTTGTAGTTCAGACGTTTCTCTTGAAGAATTTACCCACGATTATTTCCTAGCCTTTAACGATAAGTCGCCAGCTCAGTTTTAGTTCCAAATGATTTTTTTTTTTTTTTTTTTTTTTTTTTTTTTTTTGGCAAGGCACGCTAGGCTTTTTAATTACCCTTTAAATCAATTTTTTTCGCTCTTTTTGATGGTGTTTAGAATTTGCATAAGGCTGATTTTGTAGCTTAGACGTGTCTCTTTAAGAATTTAGCCATGATTATATCCTAGCCTTTAACGATAAGTCGCCAGCCCAGTTTTAATTCCGAATGAAAAAATATTTTTTTTTTGGCAAGGCGCGCTAGGCTCTTTAGTTGCCCTTTACATCAATTTTTTTCGCTCTTTTTGATGGTGCTTAGAATTTGCACAAGGCTGATATTGTAGCTTAGGCGTTTCTCTTTAAGAATTTAGCCACGATTATAACCTAGCCTTTAACGATAAGTCGCCAGCTCAGTTTTAGTTCCAAATGAAAAAATATTTTTTTTTTTGGCAAGGCGCTAGGCTCTTTAATTACCCTTTAAATCAATTTTTTTCCATCTATTTGATGGTGCTTAGAATTTGCACCAGGCTGATTTTGTAGCTTAGACGTTTCTCTTTAAGAATTTAGTAATGATTATATCCTATCCTTTAACGATAAGTCGCCAGCTCAGCTTTAGTTCCAAATGAAAAAATATTTTTTTTGGCAAGGCGCGCTAAGCTCTTTTCACTCTTTTTGATGGTGCTTAGAATTTTCACAAGGCTGATTTTGTATTAGACGAATGTCCAGTAGCCCCCCTTAACAAATTTAAAAGTTATCGGACATTTAAAAAAATAACTAGACATTGGTAGATTTCCTGTATTTGACAAACGTCCAGTTACCCCCTTTTAAAAATAAAAAGTTATTAGACATTTGGAAAATTTATCGGACAATGTCCAGTAACATGTGTTATTTCCGTCCCTGGTCCCACCTTCCAGATTCCCAATTTTTTTTTTTTTGGTTTTAAGTTTTTGTTGTCTGCTAGAAGTCGTGATTCAACATCGTTTCTGGTTAAGCTTAAAGTGACTGTTTCAAATTAATATTTAAAACTGTATTAAAAATAAGTAGTTTGACTAAACCGTTATCACCATGGCAAGCACAAGTAGCGCGAAACCTCAGAAAATACCTAAAGTTGCTAAGGTAATAAAATTTTCAATTCTTTTGATTTATGTATTGTGGACCTCAGTTTATCGGGCCACTAGCAAAACAGAATAAAATAGCTTCTATTAAATTATAAGACTATTTTTGCCGGCTTTTCGGGCTTGCAAAATGGTCAGGCCATATTAGCATCAGCCCTGGCTCATTTGGCCTGAAAAACTGGGCTAGTATCCCCTTCGTTTACGTTTAAACGATTTCAGTTTTTTTACACTTCAAATGCTGCCAGCGTTGAAATCAATGCATGTGAGAGTTCTTGGATTTATTCCAGACAATTTAATTTGCTACTTTTGACCACTACTATCTCTTGTAGGTAGAACCGTCATAGGTAAAAGGCAGTGCTTATTTTCACTGGAATCCCGTGGCAATAAGCGTGGTCTTATTCTCATGAGAGGGGGCTCAACAAGACTAACGCGTAAAATTTTAATTTCCCCTACTATATAACGCGGGAAATTTTTAATTTCCCCTACTTTATAACGCGGGAAATACAAAATTTTACAAAAAGCTCGCCAACATTTCATTGTGAATGAAAACTAGTCTCTTAAATTATGTGTAATCATACAGTTATAGTCTACAGTATAAGTACAACCATCATTTCAACATTTCTCTCTCTTTCCATTCATTTGAGATTATAAGGGTAGACGATACAAAATAAAGTGCCGCTAGCCATTAAAATATAGTTTTCACCTTTCAAATTCACATAAAAAGAGGTGCGATTGTGTAATGTTTCTGTTGAAAACCCCATTGGAGTTGAGATTGAAGACACCAATACTGGTAACGAAATTACTAATTCGCCTAGCGATACTTCTGCGGTCTTAAACGAAAGTGATATCATAATTCATGACGCTAGTACCTCTAACAATAATATTTCATCTCCTAGAGAAAGAGTAATGCCTCAATTTAATATTTCTTTTAGTGACACTTCCTTTACTAAGAATATTAATAGTTCATCTTCTGTACTCACTGAGACTTCTCTTAATCTTGCAAATACCCCAAAGAGAAAAGCTGAGGATCAAAAGATTGATTCATCCCACCCAGTGAAAAGATTATTTGGTAATTTAGAACTAGGCGATGAAATTAAATGAACCCACGATGCAGATTTAAACGATCTTAGGGATAGGGCAGACCCAGGGATTTTAATTCAAGTTACAAGTGAAAACGATTTAGAATTAGTTAGAAATAGTACAAATATTAAGCTAGTTAATTCTAGACGAGGTAGGCCTACTCTAAAAAAAAGTAAAACTAAAAAATTTGGTAAAAATCCAGATACACCTACATCTTCCTCTCAGGTTACCAAATTAGAAACCGTTTATGACAGACCTATAGATAATGAAGAGGCAGAACCATGGTTAACTACTACTAATATTAGATTAGATTCTAGGCATAAATATATTTTGGAGAGCCCCAATCAATGGTATGACACAGATATCGTTGAAGCATTTCAAAATCTCACGAAGGAAGTTTTCCCCATAGTTCCTGGCCTTCAACCACCTATCCTTGGACAAACCCTTAGTTTTAATATTATTAAAGAGCCAAATATGATTCAAGTGCTCCATTGTATGTCTTTTTCCCATTGGTTAACCATTTCAACTGTCAAATGCGCTGCTGGAACGGTACGTGTATATAATTCCTCCCCGAACCATATGATGTATGAAGTCATTTTCCAAATATGTTCCATGTTACATTTGATCGGGAAGATTCCTAAACATTGAGTTTGAGTGTTCAGTTACAGGGAGACTCCGATAACTGAGGTCCGTTGGCTTGCGCATTTGCTTATAGTTTAGCTGCTAATTTAGACCCACGCTGTTTGAGATTTGAAGTAAATGAAATAAGATCCCATTTTAAAACTTGTATTGAAAATGAAAAGGTTGGACCTTTCCCTTATTCAATTGAAAATCCACTTAAACAAGTTAAGAGCACCAGAAAATACAGAATACACTGCACATGTAGACTTTTCAATTCTAAAGAGAGTCCATATTATTCCCATTACGAGCGGTCAATTCAGTGTAATTGTTGCAAGGAATGGTTTCACGAGGAGTGTAATAATGTTCCCCAACATTTCTTTACTTCTAATAAGTCGAACTATTATTGTGGATCTGCGTGCTCATTAAAAGGAAAAAGTCGTTCAAGAACTTCTTTATAAAGAATTAGGTGTAACACCAAGCTTTACCATAGTTTACAATTTTACACCTTTATCTTAAATTAACTTTACACCTTTGGATAATTCCATTACAAATAGGCACAGCTTGTCAACCCTCCCCACCCAGAATTGAACCAAATTTGGTTTCTAGGGTTAATTTACGATTCTTAAACCGAATATCTATTTATTTTTTTAATGGGTCAAGTCGTTTTCGAGATACAGAGGGTCATTTTTTTGGGGACCTGGCCGTTGGACCCATTTTTGAATTGGCCATATCTCAATAAGTTTTCTGCCGATTTACTAGTTTCTTAGATGGATTTTAAGCGTTTGAACTGAACAATAACGTCATGTTAAAATATGATTTTCAGCCCCTAAAACAAATGTTCAAAATTAGTGTTAAATTTTGTGACCTTTGACCTTTTAATGAATCCATAAAAATCTTTAATTTTAGTGATTTACTAACTTAACTTATTTCAATAAGGCTTGTCGTCTGTTTTAAGGTTTGATAAGTATAGACAAGTTATCTGCAACCATCAAAATTGTTTCGTGCTCGTTGAGTAGTCTTTTAAGTCAGTGTAATTCAAGTTCAATAAGCATAGTCCTATTTCCACGGGAGCCCCCTTCTGTGACAATAAGACCACGCTTATTAAATTCCCTCAGTCTGTATCACAGAATTCGAGTCATATTGAGTTCCTTGACTAGCGTGAACAACCCTTTCTTAATTTGGATTATGTATTATACTAGACAAAGGTGTTCTGTTTGTTGCATAATCTCCTTGACTTTGATGACTACCTTTATCAACTAAAGTCTCATATAATTTGTCTTCAGCAAATACAGAAGAAATAGCAAATACCAGTAATGATTTTTCTGGAACTTAAATTGCTGAAATCAGCTTGATTAAAGTGATCACTATAGATTTGTAATATTATCTACGTATTCCGTTTGATCTTCATACTTCTCCCCGAATATTTCACAAAGCCATTTACTTTGTAACTGTCTCCCGTATGGGATTCCTCTTTATCGGGATAATAGAAAGGTTACAGCGATTTAACCCTTTTAGTGGGTTCACCCCCTTCCTCGCTGCGTAAATTTTAGTTAACGACAATTTTATTAAGGGTAACTACCTGGTTATCTTCGTCAGATGATGATGTAGGAGAATGAGTATCCTTTGACCATCTATTTTGTCGCGACATAATTCCGGTTAAAAGATTCTAATAATTTTGCTCAGAGTAGTTTATTCCTTGGTATTATGTTTACAGAACGTACAAAAAACATTTTTATACTGAAGAAAATATAGTTTAGCTAACTCAGAAGATGTGTCCTCATCCAAAGAAAAAAGGATTCTGTCTTCTTTCAGCGCCCGGGGCATAGAAGAAAGCGACGGTCAGCGCTACGTGGAGGCAGTTGTGCGAAAAACTTTTTGTTTGGGTTATTTTTATCGGGTAATATGTAAATATGGGGGCTGGATATAAGTTAATTTTTTGTTAGATAATTTACGTTTTGGGTTTTTTAATGGGTAAATTTTGGGGAAAGGGGGGACTAGATATAAGCATAGTTTATTTAAATATGAATGCAATTGTTAGGCTAGCTGTTGACCGTCGCAATCTCCGCCCCCAAAAAAAAAGGGGGGAGAGAACATAACAAAAAGTTTGAACAAGTAGGCCCAAAATTCAAAATATAATTTTTGGACATTTATATAGAAAAAGTTCGTTATCCAAATTTAAATTTGATAGGAAGGGTTTCCTCCATTTGGTGGATCTTCCGGTCCTCGTGGTATATCTCTCTGGGGTTTGTGGGTTTGGTTGCGTTTTTATTCTCGTTGCGATCTTAATTCGCCGATGCATTGTCGAAGTTGGTATCTGCGAGGGCACCACTTCGCAAAATGTTTGCCGAAAACGCCGCAGGCCACGCAGGGGTCATTTTCCCCGGGAGTCTTGACCACTGGCCATCCCCTCTCGTCGATCGGATACCATTGCGTTTCCTCTTTCCTTGTTATTCCGGGCCAGGTAACTGGGAAAAATTGCTGACCTAGGGGTGCGGTTACTTGCATAGGTGGAGGATGTTTCTTCGCTTCGTCAGACAGGATGAGAAATCGACATGATGGTATAGGCAGGGGTCCATAGGCATTCAGGAGGGTCGAGGCTTGACTACTCCTGAACTGATTATCTTGAGAAGGGAAAGAGCTGATGGGGCTCCTACGAGGACATTCTTGGGGAGAGTGGATACTGCTTGGATTATGATTCCTAGTTAAGCTTTGGAGCATAGTCGGCGAAGATTCGTCGATTCCTTGCATTGAAGTATTAATATTTGACTGTGTGTGAGTTCGACCCATCATAATTCTTCTTGTTTCTTTGTGTTGATCCATTTCCATAGTATAGGCGGTATCATTCTGGATAATGGAATACATTACTTCCAACCTCTGCGATTCGAGACGTATATCACTGGAACGTATTGGATCGTTTATCCCTGCCTTTGAATTTTGGTTCGAGAAACCGGGTGTAATATTTTTCATTTCTGGACGGGTGGATTGCGTATTATTAACCTCTTTCCTGTCGTTCATTTCTTTCGATATGGTTTTTTCTTCACGAGTATTTCTGGATTGTGTGAATGAAAGAGGGGGGCCATCGCACAGGCTCCCAATTCAGAGTCTGAGGGATCTTCAAATTGACCGGGAAAATGGGTGACTTGAGCAGCTCGGTGTCCTTTCGATTCGTCGCAGTGGCTGTTTTCTTCCCCTTTGATGTATTCTTTATACCATTCGAGCAAAAATTCCGCGGCCCTTGTTGTAAGGAATATTGGATTCAGTTTGTTTGTTGGGACTCCCACGTCCTGCTTCAGTAGACCATTCCTTTCGCCCTTCTCCGACAGAGTGATCTGCGAATAGTTTCATCTGAAAAAGATATTTTTAACATTGTCTCCTCAATAGGATATGGATAAAAATTAACAAGCTGTTGGGGCGTTTTGCCTCTCGCGAGCGGTGGTAATTCTCTCCCAAGGGGAACAAGCTATGTGTCGGCGCTTAAAATCGAAATTCTCAACTGAAACATTTGTAATCTTATTAGCTTTTAAGTAATCAGCAACTTCATTGGGAGATCGTAGTCGTTTTCTTTTTCCTATTGGAGGATAATAATATATGTCCAAAATAGGTTTCCCGGGGTGTGTTGTGTGTCTGTAGCACACTTCTCGACTCCATCCTTTTCTAAAGGGTAATTCTAAACGTTTTTCCATTTCCGGTAGTAATTCTGGATCTCTGGCCTCCAACTGTTCTTCGCTTGCAGCATGACCGATCATGCTTGTATCCGGCATACTTTCTCGTATAGTTTTTAAAAATGGAATTTATTTCCGTTGACGTTTTGTTTCGTCCTTTTTGTATGGCGGCTTCCAATTCCGTTGGAGATGATGAAATTTCTCTTTCACGTTTCTTCGTTTTTAATCTTGTGTCACCTTCTCTTGATTTTTCTTTATCAGGATCTCGAATTGATTCCTTTAAAGGTATTCTACTTCGAGATTGTTTCTGTTGCATCCGAATGTCTTCCTGTCGTAGGACTTCACTTGTTGAAGAACCTGTATATAGGATATATTCTTCATCCCATTTTCGTCCTGAGGAAATCGAACTGGAACTAAGATCATGGGTTTTTCGTAATGGATCCTTGATTTCCTTCGTTGGTTTATTTTTGTCAGTTAGTGGTAAAGGTATATCCCTTGCTAAAGCTATTCCTGTTGGAGGTAGGTCATCAATTTGTTGCGGTCTAGTTTCTTCTCGTTTTTTCAATTTCGCCATTCGCTCGTCTCCTGTTATCATCAAGATAGACGACGATGGAAAAAGGTTCGCTATCTCTAAAGATTTCATCCATTAATCGTTGGAACGTACTCTGAGAGTTACATAAACCAAAGGCTAATACGTTGAACTCGTATTTACCAGCATGGGTAATGAAGGCAGTCTTTGGTTTTGCTTCAGGGGACAACGCTAGGTGGAGGCAGTTGTGCGAAAAACTTTTTGTTTGGGTTATTTTTATCGGGTAATATGTAAATATGGGGGCTAGATATAAGTTAATTTTTTGTTAGATAATTTACGTTTTGGGTTCTTTTAATGGGTAAATTTTGGGGAAAGGGGGGACTAGATATAAGCATAGTTTATTTAAATATGAGTGCAATTGTTAGGCTAGCTGTTGACCGTCGCAACTTCTATTTTTTTCCTCAGGAATCTTGAGAAAACTTCGGGTATCACTACCTTTCTTGTGCCAATCATTATTCTTACATCTTGGAACCATACAGTAGACCATTTTACTGTTTGATAAAGAAACAAATTTAACTGAAAAATAAAAAATAAAAATTAAGGAAAAAAACACCTAAAGCCTAAGCTAAGGCTTAAGTCAAGAATAGATTCAACACAAGAATATCGAACCGTATGCTATACCTCTGGTAATAACGGTAGTTTCGAACGGGAGGAGCTTACTAGATTTGACGTTTTATGCGTTTTGATTTTCACCCTATCATGAGCTTTCGAGGTCCGCGACAGAGAGCTAGCTCTGCCGCCAGCGCCTATCCCCGCAGCCTGATATCCCCCCGCACTTATCGTAGAAAACCGCCAACCGCTTCCTGTGCACGTGACATGAGGCGCGGCGTAAGACCTCCGTAGGCTCCACCCGCTTGAGACTAGCGCACAGACAAAGGTATAGCTCTTCCATATTCTTGTGTTAAATCTATTCTTGCCTAAGTGTATAACATTAACATTTAGTTCAAAATAGAACACCGTAAATAAAGTGTTATTTAATGAACGCAACAAAACTCTAAAAGCTATTTTTCATTCTTACTTGTGGAATAATTATGAAATATTCATTAACAACTTTAGGAGGCTGTGTGCCTCCTTCACACTCACAATGTCAGTAGGTCTTTAAATAAGTGCTGCACATACTACGTCATTCACCTAAGTCATTGCCCCTAGTCCGTAACACGCCACCAAACGATCTATCTTAGCGTCCTTAAAATGCCAGTTTTATAGAAAAAATCCGCCTAAGCATGGGCTTTGATAATTTAGGGTGCTATGGGTGTATCATTAAAACGACTCTTCTTCCTAGTGAAGGGTCTAAGAGCCGTTTTACTGAGATTGACTGCGAGGTTTACATACCTACACAGTCTTTCACAGAGGCGAGAGAGCTTCTCATAAATTTATTTGGAAACTTCCCAGTAACAATTATAGCAAAATAGCAAGCGTGACCAAAACAGCAGCAAACCATGTCTGTTTAGCACCCGCAAAAGTTCATACACAACCAAGCACCACAGCAAAGGATAGGATCCCTAATTATCGTATACCATTTGATGTTTCTACATTGTAAAAACCACTAGCCTTAAAGTTGATCACAATAATTAATAAGAAGAATCTAAAATTATTCCAGCTATCATGAATTAAATTACATCTTGTTAGCCCCTAATCGAGGTTTGAAATGAAGTGCGTGACTTAGATTCCCAATATGCTGAACCCTCCATTTCAAATCAATTGAAAAAAATATGAATATAAAATAGACATTGCAGATACACCTCTTTTGAAAAAAAAAAAAAAAAAAAAAAAAAAAAAAAAGCCCAGTGGAAATGGACCTTTAAAGTTTCCTCTTTAAGAATTCATGGCAGGAGAGATTTTTGTTAACCACCATTTCTATAGAAAGTGGTGATAAACTAATCTTAAAGTAAAGGGGAGAGTCAATGTAAGGGTAATTTAAAAGATACTACAACACTAACCTTAAAAATGACAACCAAAATCAAAAAAGCTTCTTGCATGGAACATAATTTTGCTTCATGCAATTATTAAATGGGCATCAAGCCAAATAAAGAAATGTTCACAGATCGGCCTCAACTTGTGTTAATGTAAATCTTTCATATTTTTAGGTGAAAAACAAAACCCCAGCGGAGATTCAAATAACCGCTGAACAACTCTTGAGAGAAGCAAAGGAGAGAGACCTTGAAATTTTACCACCCGTAAGATTATTTACATTCTGTGCTATGATGTATTTATTTACTCTTCAATTTAAATCAAATAGCCACCGAAGCAAAAAATATCAGATCCAGAAGAACTTGGAGAATATCAACTAAGGAAAAGAAAAGTAAGTGCAAATTTAGTGGGAGTCTGTGACCAATGTGTATAAAATTCTTTTCCACATTTATTTAGGCATTTGAGGATAATATTCGAAAAAATAGAAATGTCATCAGCAATTGGATCAAATATGCGCAGTGGGAGGAAAGCCAGAAGCAAATCCAAAGGTAATTTGATGCAAATAATGGAGAACATTTTAAAATACTATAAAATGTTTCTAGGGTTCCTTAATAGTTACGGATCTTCTTGTAACACGCCTAATTTTTTTTCTAGGGCCCGTTCGGTTTTTGAAAGAGCTTTGGATGTGGATCACAGGAACGTTACATTATGGTTGAAATATGCTGAAATGGAAATGAAGTAAGACTCTTTCCCTAATTGTATAGAAAAAAATTGACTATCCAAGTCATCTATCAAAGGTCTTCAAGAAGTGTCAAAATGTCTTAAAAGACATGAACGCTCCTAAAAAAGCCCTAACAAATTTAGTGAGCTTTCCCAGGGTAAAAGCTACCCCATAAATTTAGATATAGGATTTGGTCGCCTAATGTCTCTATTCTTCTACCTTTTGCTTCGCTTTAAAATATTTCATTTTCCCTCTCATATGACCTGGTTTTCTACATCTTTTGATTATACCTTTTGAAAGCTCAGGCTGCAAAGGGTATTTAATTTTTCCAGAGGTCACTTGTTATTGGGGTTTTTTGGAGCCCAACTCCACATAATACTTATGTTTCTGAAAACTAATTGGAAAACCACTGTGATAAGGGTTATTGTAACATTTATTTCATTATTAACTATTACTATCTAGGCTAATTGAATAACTACACGCAATTTTATTTGTCAATTATGAGTAATTAGGAAATTAAACCCCATCTACAAGGGAGACACGTGAGAGGCTGTCCTCAACTATCTAAAAAATTAACTTCCCTCTGGAAGAGAATGAAAGAAGACTAGGAATATTGATTAGCCTAAGGACTCTGGGTTAAACTTAGTTCCTGTAATCCCCGGTGCGTTCAATCAAAATAGGTTGGACCCACGCAGCGCGAAGTATTATAGGTCCTCGGGTTTACTATCAACTTTTATTTTTTAAAAAATCTGCTAAATTTTTACTACATCCAATTCACATACTGTTACTGGTCCACGAGTCGATAATCAAAAAGGATAGTTTGAAAATGTCGTGTTGTAATTAAGAACTACAACATTAAGTTGCTCAATATTGCTTTTGACAGAGAAATTAAAAAAGATTAAAATAATTGTTAAAGCACATGTATGATTTAATTTTAGAAACCGCCAAGTGAATCACGCTCGGAATATATGGGACCGAGCGGTGTCCATTTTGCCAAGGGTAAACCAATTTTGGTATAAGTATACATACATGGAAGAAATGCTTGGAAACATTCCTGGAGCCCGACAAGTATTCGAAAGATGGATGGAATGGGAACCGGAAGAACAAGCCTGGTACACGTACATTAATTTTGAGCTTCGCTACAAGGAAATTCAACGTGCCAGAGCTATATACGAACGATATATCCTTATATTTTGTTTAATTTATATTCAAAAGTGTTGCTGGAAGGAATGTAAGAAGTTTTAGGTGAAAAATATCAATGTGTTTACTGAAAGCATGGATTGATTAATAGTGCTACGGGTAGTAGCAGGCAGTTAAAGTTCAAAATTGTTCAGCACTAACCTTACCTAGCGGTCACAATAGGTAAGACGGAATTAAGGCCTATGTTTGGTGGATCAAATTGAATATAGAAGGACCGCGATCCGCGATTGGACATACTTTTCTTCAAGCGGACTCTTTGACTTTAAACATTGATTATCAAAATGCCTCAGCTTTTCTTATTTTGCAAACTCTCTTGAACTAAAGAGGAAGCTGTTTATTTACTGATAAAAAAGTATCTATATTCACTTTTTTAGGGCAACACCCCGCTTTCTTTCTCGCTTGAAGTGGTCCGTCGTAGAAGTTTGGTCCTTTAAACAGGGGAGTAATTAGGGGGCTGATGCCTAAAGCGTGGTTTGTAAGAACAATTCAGCTAGTATAGTTACATTTCTTCCTCTTACAAGCAAAAAATATCTCTTAGTAGAACTATTTTTCTTTAATAAAAATCCACTTGTAACCGTTCATCCTCACGTTAAAAACTGGATAAAATTTGCCCGCTTTGAGGAATCTCACGGATATACCTCTAAATCGAGGCAGGTTTTTGAGCGTGCTGTTGATTTTTACGGAGAAGAATACATGGACGAGAAGCTATTCATTGCCTTTGCTAAATTTGAAGAGAATCAAAGAGAGGTAATTGTTTATTTCTTGTTTTCCATTTTTAAACTAACGAATGATAATTAATCAGTTCTGATTCTGTTATCAAGGTTTAACCATTACTGAAATATTAACCAATATTGCTACTGAAATATTAACCAATATTGCTACTGAAATATTAACCAATATTGCTACTGAAATATTAACCAATATTGCTACTGAAATATTAACCAATATTGCTACTGAAATATTAACCAATATTGCTACTGAAATATTAACCAATATTGCTACTGAAATATTAACCAATATTGCTACTGAAATATTAACCAATATTGCTACTGAAAAATTAACCAATATTGCTACTGAAATATTAACCAATATTGCTACTGAAATATTAACCAATATTGCTACTGAAATATTAACCAATATTGCTACTGAAATATTAACCAATATTGCTACTGAAATATTAACCAATATTGCTACTGAAATATTAACCAATATTGCTACTGAAATATTAACCAATATTGCTACTGAAATATTAACCAATATTGCTACTGAAATATTAACCAATATTGCTACTGAAATATTAACCAATATTGCTACTGAAATATTAACCAATATTGCTACTGAAATATTAACCAATATTGCTACTGAAATATTAACCAATATTGCTACTGAAATATTAACCAATATTGCAAGTTTTGTGTATCAAAACCAATACAGATACTGATTTCCAACTGATATAGATACCTTTTTAACTAAAGTCAAATACTAATATTTTATAAATTTTTAAGAATTTTATCTTTTGACATAGTTTTATCTTTTGACAAATTAGTTATCTTTTGACAAATTAGTTATCTTTTGACAAATTAGTTATCTTTTGACAAATTAGTTATCTTTTGACAAATTAGTTATCTTTTGACAAATTAGTTATCTTTTGACAAATTAGTTATCTTTTGACAAAATAGTTATTTTTTGACAAATTAGTTTAATCTTTTGAAAAATTAGTTTAATCTTTTGACAAATTAGTTTAATCTTTTGACAAATTAGTTTAATCTTTTGACAAATTAGTTTAATCTTTTGACAAATTAGTTTAATCTTTTGACAAATTAGTTTAATCTTTTGACAAATTAGTTTAATCTTTTGACAAATTAGTTTAATCTTTTGACAAATTAGTTTAATCTTTTGACAAATTAGTTTAATCTTTTGACAAATTAGTTTTATCTTGACCAATTGGAGTTTTATCTTGACCAATTGGAGTTTTATCTTGACCAATTGGAGTTTTATCTTTTGACAAATTGGAGTTTTATCTTTTGACAAATTGGAGTTTTATCTTTTGACAAATTGGAGTTTATCTTTTGACAAATTGGAGTTTTATCTTTTGACAAATTGGAGTTTTATCTTTTGACAAATTGGAGTTTATCTTTTGACAAATTGGAGTTTTATCTTTTGACAAATTGGAGTTTTATCTTTTGACAAATTGGAGTTTTATCTTTTGACAAATTGGAGTTTTATCTTTTGACAAATTGGAGTTTTATCTTTTGACAAATTGGAGTTTTATCTTTTGACAAATTGGAGTTTTATCTTTTGACAAATTGGAGTTTTATCTTTTGACAAATTGGAGTTTTATCTTTTGACAAATTGGAGTTTTATCTTTTGACAAATTGGAGTTTTATCTTTTGACAAATTGGAGTTTTATCTTTTGACAAATTGGAGTTTTATCTTTTGACAAATTGGAGTTTTATCTTTTGACAAATTGGAGTTTTATCTTTTGACAAATTGGAGTTTTATCTTTTGACAAATTGGAGTTTTATCTTTTGACAAATTGGAGTTTTATCTTTTGACAAATTGGAGTTTTATCTTTTGACAAATTGGAGTTTTATCTTTTGACAAATTGGAGTTTTATCTTTTGACAAATTGGAGTTTTATCTTTTGACAAATTGGAGTTTTATCTTTTGACAAATTGGAGTTTTATCTTTTGACAAATTGGAGTTTTATCTTTTGACAAATTGGAGTTTTATCTTTTGACAAATTGGAGTTTTATCTTTTGACAAATTGGAGTTTTATCTTTTGACAAATTGGAGTTTTATCTTTTGACAAATTGGAGTTTTATCTTTTGACAAATTGGAGTTTTATCTTTTGACAAATTGGAGTTTTATCTTTTGACAAATTGGAGTTTTATCTTTTGACAAATTGGAGTTTTATCTTTTGACAAATTGGAGTTTTATCTTTTGACAAATTGGAGTTTTATCTTTTGACAAATTGGAGTTTTATCTTTTGACAAATTGGAGTTTTATCTTTTGACAAATTGGAGTTTTATCTTTTGACAAATTGGAGTTTTATCTTTTGACAAATTGGAGTTTTATCTTTTGACAAATTGGAGTTTTATCTTTTGACAAATTGGAGTTTTATCTTTTGACAAATTGGAGTTTTATCTTTTGACAAATTGGAGTTTTATCTTTTGACAAATTGGAGTTTTATCTTTTGACAAATTGGAGTTTTATCTTTTGACAAATTGGAGTTTTATCTTTTGACAAATTGGAGTTTTATCTTTTGACAAATTGGAGTTTTATCTTTTGACAAATTGGAGTTTTATCTTTTGACAAATTGGAGTTTTATCTTTTGACAAATTGGAGTTTTATCTTTTGACAAATTGGAGTTTTATCTTTTGACAAATTGGAGTTTTATCTTTTGACAAATTGGAGTTTTATCTTTTGACAAATTGGAGTTTTATCTTTTGACAAATTGGAGTTTTGATAATTCACACGTTGAAGGGAAGAATCCCTTGACACATTTAAATGCTTCAAATGTATGTTAAATACCTTGTGCATGGCGAGGTAGTTCTCTATATCTCATGAATCATCAAATCCTGGTGATTGGTCATGGAGTATAATCTCAAATTTACCCAATCGTTCATAGCAAACTTGGGTTCCCATAGAGTTAAGAAAGTTAAAATTCCCTTTATACCGAAAAAAGTTAGTCTGATCAGAAGAGGTCCTCAAGAACACTACAAAAGTCTTGGGGAAGTCTTTGAGACTTTACCAAGACTTCTTTATGTAATGAGAGACTTCTTAAGACTGCATAAGACACCCTAAAGACTTCTCCAAGACCTCTGAAGACTAACTTTTTTTGATAAGGGAAGGTCAAATGGTTTAATCTTGTTTCAATGTAACCCTTTTTTTATATAGCACTCTTGTAATGGTACATAGAGTAATATGATTTTGGAACAGAAATTAAAACTTATAATTTGAACAAAATTTGTAGTTTACTGTTAAAGAAACATACCCACAAAGTGTTGTCTTAAGTGCATTTGAATTATAAGGTACTGGCAACGTTAAATACTTCATGAAAGAGATTATTTTTGATTCATTTGAAACATATCTGATATCAAAGCTATTCAATGGCCAATCACCTTTAAAACCAATTTTTAAGGATTCGTCCATTCCATACCTTACCGAAAAAAGATAGTCTGATACGAAGAGGTCCTCAAGAACTCTAAAAAGGCCTTGGGGAATTCTTTAAGACCTCCCCAAGAATTCTTGACTTAATGGAAGACCTCTCCAAGACCTCTTAAGACTACGCAAGACACCTGAAAGACTTCCACAAGACGTCTTAAGACTAACTTTTTTTGGTAAGGTATAGAGTGTTTAGCCATGACTATAACTCGTGCAAACAGTGCGGGCTTGAAAATTTCTTTACTATTATACGGAATTAGTCCAAAATTGGCTTAAAAATCAGTCAAAGAGCTTTATCACAAAGCGCAAAATATTATTTTTAATATAGTTTTGCTCATAGTTCTTTTTTATAGTTTATTAATTATGTAATATCTGTTAAGAAAGTGATTTAAGTTACCTTTGGTTCGATGTTTGCTATTGAATGTCTTATGAAAATATCAAAATCTACCGTTATTTGGACATTGCTTTTAGCGAGAATAGATTTAACACAAGAATAATGAATCGTACGCTATAGCTCCAGCATAACGCTAGTCACAAACGGAAGGAGCTTGCTATATTTGACGTAATGTGTTATGATTTTCACCTTATCATGAGCTTCTGAGGTCTGCGACACTCAGCTAGCTCTGCCGCCAGCGCCTCAATAGCGTTATCCCCTCAGCCTTATATCCTCCCACACTTATTGTAGAAAACCGTTAACCGCTTCCTGTGCACGTGAAAGGTGGCGTGGCCCCCCCCATAGGTTCCGCCCGATTGTAACTAGCGCGCATACAAAGGTATAGCCCTTCAATATTCTTGTGTTAAATCTATTCTTACTTTTATAACCTACTATAGGTTATAGTTATAACCTACTATAAACAAGTCAGTGAAAGTGGTCTATGAACAGTTCTCAAAAAGACTAATGACCTCTTTTAGAACTCAGACCTCTTTAAGAGCGCAAAAAGCCCCAAGAGTTTCCATAGAAATTTTTGTCAATTATTTTGAAAATCAATTTAATTTATTTTAAAATATTGTGAGATGCTTCAAGCCGTGCCTCCAGAAACTCCAAAGTTGATTTTATTTTCTACTAGCAGGTTTCTTTCTTCACATATTCCATATTATATATTATTCTATATGTTAACAAGATTTGTATTACAAACGTTCTTTATAATAATTTTACTGGCTATAATGTTGATCAACTATATCGGTTTGAATTTTTTCTTTTCAGCATGATAGGGTAAGAGTGATCTATAAATATGCTCTTGATAAAATTCCAAAGGAAGAAGCTCAGGAACTCTTTAAAAATTACACTATTCACGAGAAAAAATACGGAGACAAAGCTGGCATTGAAGATGTTATTGTTAGCAAAAGAAAATACCAATATGAAGAGGTAAATTATTTCTCTTTTCATCATTACTGTTTGTAAAAGTGTTAGATTATTAGAAACTATTGGTATCATTGATGCCTCACATATTTCACTTTATGCTTTCATGAAATTTTCGATGATATAAAATTCCAAAACCTCCCGTAGTATAGTTTTTTTATCATTTAAACTTGTTTTATGTTTATTTAAAGATACGTCATTTGTTTAATTTTCATAGATAGGGTCCTTTAGTAGTAACGAATTAAATTAAAAAAATGGTTTAGTATACGAAAATACAAAATACTAAGTGTACCAAATTTTTGTAAATTTGAAATCTACGTGTCTGAGAGCATAAATTAAAAATAGGTCAATAAAATAGGACAAAAAATAACAATGTAGACTTATCTCAATAGATAGAGAAAAAACACACAGCCTGAAAATATTTCACTAAGCCTTTTTAGAAAACAAAAATGGACATAGACTATCGCGAACGTTTTTTTTCTGGCAAGTCTGGGTGCTGATTTAGAACGTAATAACTTTGGGATTAGTATTATTAGCATCGAGTAAACTCTGAAAAAATTAAACAAGTACCTGAAATATTTTTGGATTAGGGCAATGTTTCAAAAGCGAAGTCAACGAGGCTAGTTACTACGCAAATTTGGTACAATAAATACGCGAGGGCGACGATTAGAACCGTTTTAGATTTGTAATTAAAATATTTTCTTTTCGCGAAAACATATTTACAGTACAAATGTTTTAGACTTTTTGGCGGGAAATTGGTGGGAATGCCAGATTCTACTTTGGACCAAAACTGTTTGCGATAAAATTACGCTGCGTCAAATTTATAAATTTGAATACGCGGTACGCAAATCAACATATCGTATCGCCATTACGCGCGCTAGTGGAAACTAAGCTTTAGAGAGCAACCAAGGTTAAAGTTAAGAAAGGCTGATTGAGAGAATTACTTTATTTACCTATTACCTTATGACATACTTTGTACAATGAATTTTCGATTAATATTTAAAATTGTTATTAATTATTTCCAGGATAATGTTCTCGTTTTTTATCATGAGTTTAGTACATCAAGCTTGTTAATCTTTCTATTCATGGCAGCCACGAAAGAGGTTTTGTTAGTTACTGCTTTAGCTATTGTTTGGCGCCCTATAGCCAAAAATATCTTTCACTCAAAATTTGTTGAATAGCTTATAATATTACTAAATTAATTCAACAAGACCATCTCCTTCATTGTTGCAAAAAACAGTTTATTAAATAATAGTATATTTAATGAACTGTTTCGCGCACCCATGAAGAAGCAGTCTCATTAATTTAATATAATTAGCCACAAATAGAGTCTTAAATTTGATTTGTCGTTTAACTAGGAGGTTAAAGAGAATCCACATAATTACGACGCTTGGTTTGACTATCTGAGGTTGATGGAAAGTGAGCATGATGTGGAAGCAGCCAGAGAAACTTATGAACGAGCGATAGCCAATGTACCACCTACAAAGGTACAGATACTTAAAGGCACGTACTGTGAATACTAGTGGTTAAAAACGGATATGGATTATTTTTTACTTTATCTTCGAATAAGTTAACTTGAATTAAAAATAGCCTTATTTTTAATCAAACAGATAATATACATCAGAATATGATAGATTTTATCCAATTAATAAAAATTATACGAATTCCAAGCTCTACCTTGAGTTCGATAATTGTTGGACTCACATTGCCAAAATTTTGCACGAGAAGAAGTCTTTAAGACTTCTTCGGGAGCTCTAGGACCTCTTAATACCTCTTATGCTCTATAAGAGTGTTCATGAGACCTATATGGCAAACTTTTTACTATTATTATTATCATTTGTTTTTAAGGGTCAACCTAGAGTTCTAAATTAGTTAATAACCAATGCTCTGGTGAAATTAGCTTAGGGGTAGTTTATAATTTTAAGGATTAAAAGTGAACAAATTGTTAAAGAGGTAAAAGTTTAAGGTCTTAAATCATCTACAAGTCTACTTCTCGTTATTTATTTGTGTTGGGCGTCATTAAGGTCATTGTTCGATCCATCCAAATCATAACCAAATATGATATTTTATTTCACTAAACCACCCTTAGAGGTCGCCACCTAAACATACAGTGGAGCTAACCCTATTCATGTTCCAGAATTTGAAGAGAACAGTACCTCTGGGTATTTTTCCTAGATCCAGAGCAGTGTTATTGGTTTTTAGTTAATCTTATACAATCGGATTTGATCTGCCTGGTATTAAATATGCACAGTGCTTTATGTAGCACCCTTCCAAATAATTTATGACTGTCCTGTTGTTCCTGAACATTTTAGTCATCAGAATTTTCTGGAGTGTGTTTGGTACTTTAATTGTCTTCATTATATACCAGAAAAGCTTTAATTTACAAAACCAGATGATTCTATGTGGCCAACTCTTAAGTTTAGAGTTGTCCGATAGCGATATGCGCTTTCCTTTTGAACAAAACACATATTTTTCTACGGTTACAAAGGCTTTTGGGAGGGCCCCAGATATCGGATTGAACGAGCTCTAATACTTCCTTGCAAACAGAATATATTCTTGCACTCATCATTTTTCATTTGTATCCAAATGTTTCCATACTATTGTTTGTCCTTCACCCACGTTAACGGCCCTTTTAATAGGGGTTCATGTATTGAACCAATCCCTTGTGAACAATGTTGAGTTGTGCCAGAGTCGATTATCCATAGATCAGATCATAGCAAAGAATGTGCTGCAGTCTGGTCTCTTAATAGTATTTGGTCTTAATGGCCATTTTTATTTTACTATTGATTTCATCTTTGGGTTGATGGGATTGCTTTCTATTCTTCATCGCTGGGTCCTTTGATTTAGTAATAAACACAGCGTCTGTAGTATTATTCAACACCTCATCTTTTTGTAACTGCCTCCCAAATTTGGCCATTAACATAGTCCTTCTCTTTTCTGGTTTGAATTCGCTATCTGTGAGCTGACGTTTAGTTTCTTATAAATGTCCAATGAAGCAAGCCATGTTTTCAATAGTATGATTAGAATGTGTATAAAATATCTTCCGCAAGCTTCCTTACTAAAAAAAGCTGGTCTGATCTGAAGACTTCCCAAAACCTCTTGAGACTTAACTTTTTTTGGTAAGGGCTAACTCTTGATTTGAGCTCAGAAGCTTCCTTTAAAGTCTCCCAAACTGCATTTGATATGCTAGTGCATAGCCGCCTAAATTATAGTTTAGGCGGCTATGGCTAGTGCCCATTATTAAGAACCTCACATCTTCACTAAGGCTTAAAGCTATAGTGGAATAAGCCTTGCTTTGCCTTAATTGAAACTTTGTTAATTCAGTGGAAATTATTTTTGCTGTTTCATTATTAGTTACTATATTCCAGAGCCCTCACCCTCTCTTAACATCATTTCTATCTCCTATTTCCAAGTCTTATAATTGTAAGAATCTAGTTTGTTTATCTTTTTTGACGATCGGTGTGGATCCACTTTTAGCCATCTGGGATGTTGTAACCTTCTTCTAGTCTTGTTCTACACTAGATATCTTCTAAGCCTTGGACGTTGTAGGTTTCCTTGAAGTTTCTTCTTAAACCATTACTGCTGTAGCTATTACGCTCTACTACCATGTTGTCATGGAGTTGTAGTAAGGATTCATTATCATTAAGTTTATTTAGAGATAGGGGTTTGGACAAAATAATTCACAACTATCAGTTAATCAGTTAATCATAAAAAATAATCGGAGAATTATTCGCGATTACATTGGATTTATCATAGACTTTCCTCGAAAAATTTTAAGTTATGAATAAAGATAAAATAATCAGAAATTTCTTGTCCAAACCCCGATCTCAAGTTTATTAGTAAAGTTATAGAGATATACAAAACGTGTCAACTTTAAAACCCCAAGATCTAATGAGGATAACCGTTGCTATATGCTAAGTCCCTAAAAATCGTCTGCTATTCTGACTGCTAGTGCCACCTATCCTTAGCCTAAGGGTCAAAGGTCCCGATCAATAAAAGAAAAAACCGACATCACGTATGTAAAAACAACCTCAGGAATTTTTCAATTCCCAAAAATTAAATTGGCGAGCTTGGTGCGAGATCAATTTGACAAGACCGAAATCAAGTCAGGTTGCATATCTACTTTAAAGACTTGCAAAAACAACGTTATATATCCTAGAAATGCCTCTCTTGGAAGAATAACCTCTCCAAAGCAATGAACATGTTTTTATTGTTATTGGATTGTTTTTGTGATCATGTTTTATTTCTAGGAGAAACGATACTGGAGGCGCTATATTTATCTTTGGATAAATTACGCGTTATATGAGGAATTAGAAGTTCAAGATTACGAGAAGACCCGGGAAGTTTACAAAGCCTGCCTGAAACTTATACCTCATAAAATATTTACATTTGCCAAAGTCTGGCTGCTGGCGGCTCAGTTCGAAATCAGACAGAAATCTCTAACAGCATCTCGTAAACTTCTTGTAAGTTGCAAAACAAAGCATTTTTACATTTGGTGTTTGGGAGTAATTGTACTCTAAATTAACTCAATACACATAACAGAGAAGAGTTAAGAGCTGTCAGCTTTATTTTCTTTAAATTTTGTGTAGAGGAGGTTATAATTAATCAGGTAGTGTAACACAACAATACAAGTTGCGAGAATCCATCTGATTGGAATCAGTCATTATCAAAATTGTAACTAAAAGCAATCCGTTAATAAGTCAAAGTTTGTGAGGTCAAATTCTGCATCCCCAAGTTCCTTACCCAGTCTACCATCTCTGAACTGGGTAGCTGACCTAATATCAGCTTTTTAGCCAAGCCTCACATAATATAGCACTGTTGAATAAAAGTACTTAAGGTCTCTTCTTGATTTAGGAAATTATCAAGACCAAAATAAACTTGACACTGTATATTCACACGAAATAGAGGTCAGGGTTTGAACAAGATTATCCACAAATATTTGGTTAATCAGTTAATCATAAAAAATAATCGGTTAATTATTCGCTATTACATTGCATTTATCATAGAAATCCCATGAATAATTTCAAAATATGAATAAAGATAAAACAAACAGAAATTATCTTATCCAAACCTCTACCTCTAACACAAAAAGAAAATTTTAACACAAACATTCTTGACCATGATGAAAGTATTATTAACATAAATTATGAAGGAAACTGCAGTGGAAATGATAAACACATGTTGTATTCTAAAGGTGTGAACTCAATTAAGTGCGACAAGGGTAAAGTAGTCTTAAGAGGTCTTGGGGAAGTCTTTCAGGTGTCTTATGTAGTCTTAAGAGGTCTTGGGGAAGTCTTTCAGGTGTCTTATGTAGTCTTAAGAGGTCTTTTGGAAGTCTTGGGGAAGTCTTTAAGATGTCTTTAGCACATCCTTTGTAGTGTTCTTGAGGACCTCTTCAGATCAGACTAACTTTTTTCGGTAAGGGGCAGTAGCTGTGTCGTTAATAATACTTTAAGCATGTAAAATAATGTCATCTTGAAGGTATTTAAAGAAACACATGGATCCCATAACAATTGGTAATTAATCAGATTCTACCCAAAGTTTTAGGTAACACTGGAGTTGTTGGTCAAATTATCTGCCGCATTAAAGCAAAAGTCCATCACTTTATTCCATAAAAGTAAAGCTTATATTATTATTATTATTATTATTATTGAGAGAGGGGTGGCCGGATAAATCTGGCCAAGCACATCGACTAGTAGTCCATTGTACAGCCCAGACAGTTTAAGATTTAAAAAGTCAAATTTCTGTGATGAATCGAAGTATTTGCTTCACCGGGATGTATGATCCCTCATGGGTTTCCATTTGATGCATACCAAAATGCTCAAACCTCTATGCCGAGTAGTTACCACAGCTACACAGAACATGAGAGGAGGTCTCCTCCTCAGTAAGGCAAACCCTGCAGAGTGGATCGTCCCTAATACCAATCAGTTGGAGGTGCCTGTTGAGTTGACAGTGTCCAGTTAGTAGACCACTGATGACCAAGGATGAATTCCTTGGTTTGTCTCTGACCATCCATCTCAAACCAAAGTTTTAGTTGATGGTCAGTCAGAACTTTATGGAGATGGTTCAGCACCAGGCCAATCGGTAGAGGGACAGTGGGTTCTTGTCCAAAGAACCTACCCTCCGACCCCCTCCTGGCTAGGATGTCGGCCTTGTACCCAATAAAGGTGAAGAGTAAATCTATACAGCTACAAACCAGTTTTGAGGAAATATCAAACCTATTTATAGCCTTAAGAGCTGTTTGGCTATCAGAGAAAGTCTGAATAATCTTGCTACGGTAATTTTTCTTAAGACAGAAGTCAACACAGAAGCATATGGCAGATATTTCAGCCTGAAAAACACTAGAATAGACCCCTAGGCTTTCGTAAAAACCGAACTCTCCGGTTTGGCAGTAGACCCCCGCACCTACGGCAGAGTCGTTCTTGGAACCATCAGTGAACCAGACTAAATCACCCTTTGTCCCACAAATGGTTCCACGGGACCAGTCGGTGCGGCTAGAAAAGCTCACATTGATCGGCTTGTTAAAGTAAAACTTTGTGGCAACATTATCAGAACCCATTGATAAAACGGGTAGCTGATTAGAATGGCCATTGCCTGAATAAGCTTGGTGTGGTAAAGCTTAATACTCTCAGCAAGGGTCCAAGTAAATGTACCAGCAGATTCAGATTCGAGACGCTCTAGCGGCCGCAGTCAGTGTAAATAGTATAATTGGAAGCGCCACTCTTTGGAGAAATTCCGGAGTTGGGGGGAGGGTGCGAAGACAAACATGGCCCACCCAAATTCCGTCCCTCTCTCCCTACTCAAAATATCGAGGAAGAGTCCAAACCATTAAAGCCAGACAAGGGTTATGACTTTTTTTCGCTATTTTTATAACTAGACCTTTAAGCTACGGGCCGTTGTATACTTTCATGGAATAAAGTGTTTTTCAAGAGTATAATTTAATTTCATAGGCCAGTCGGCCTTCCCTTTGTTTGATGAGTGAAAATACAGTCCATGTCGTATTCCTATATGTACTTAGACCCTTCAATAGGTATCTGATACATGAGAAAAACTGCCCTACTTAAAGTGAGGCTGTTTTTTTTTTTTTGAATGCCTATGGATTATATTTTTGTTTTATCACACTATTAGAACACCTTACTAAAAATATTATTATTATATTATTTCTGGAACGCCCTTACCGAAAAAAGTTAGTCTGATGTGAAGAGGTCCTCAAGAACACTACAATGGTCTTGGGGAAGTCTTTAAGACCTCACCAAGAATTCTTGACATAATGGAAGTCTTCCCCAAGACCTCTTAAGACTACTTAAGACACCCGAAAGACTTCCTCAAGGCCTCTTAAGACTAACTTTTTTGGTAAGGGACATAATTAACGATGATTTTCATATAACGCATTTTTATTGTTGTGTTAGTTTTTACTATGACATAAATATGTATATTATTTTTTTTTAATGCTCTTTCCAAAAATGCTACCCAATTGCCATTTGGAAAAATCAGTGACAGCCTCACTTTAAATCTTAAAAGAGTGCTAGTCGACAAATTGAACAATAATGATGGAAAAATGTATTCTCGTTACAGGGGACTGCCCTCGGTATGTGCCCAAAAGATAAAATCTTCCGTGGGTACATTGATTTGGAAATTCAGTTAAGAGAATTTGACCGTTGTAGGATTTTATATCAGAAGTTCTTGGAATTTGCTCCTGAAAATTGTACAACATGGATGAAGGTATGCTTAGTCGGAATTAATCCGGGCTTTGATATTGTAGCCAAAATTATTCATTGCCTGATTTTAAATTTTGTTTTCAGTTTGCCGAGCTTGAAACAATTTTGGGAGATTATGACAGAGCCAGAGCAATTTACGAGATTGCTATCCAACAACCGCGACTCGACATGCCGGAAGTTATATGGAAAGCTTATATTGACTTTGAACTTGAACAATCCGAATTTGATAAAGCGAGACAAGTTTATGAAAGACTACTGGAGAGAACACAGCACGTTAAAGTTTGGATCAGTTTTGCTCAATTCGAGTTCACCTATGGCGGCCAAGGACTTCTACAAGCGAGAAATGTTTATGAAAGGGCAAATAAAGCCTTGCGTAGAACTGACGAAAAAGAAGAAAGGCTAATGCTTTTGGAGGCCTGGAAAGAGTTTGAGGTGATTTTTTTTTTTTTTAATTTGTAGGGTGGATTCATTTATAGTGAGGGTGTAGGTTGTGCTTCTAAAAATAAGACACGTTTGCAAATTAATTTTTCTGGACTTTTTCCTACATTGAAATTTATTTTCAAATGCACACCTTTTTCAGATGGGAGGGGAGGGGGCAAATATCCAAATTTTATTTTATACACTATAGTCGCCCCAACGAAAGAAGAGCCCTGAGAAAAACGTCCGAAATTTGGTCGCCACCATCGACCCCATAGTTATTAATCAACTTGTTTTTCTCTGCGATGTCTGTCTTCAATATCGTCTGCTATCGAGATTGAGTGGATAAGTTCGGTGTTATAGAACGTCGGCTTTTTGCAGTGTATATGCTGTTATATTTTGTTTAATGCGATCAAGTATTCTGTATAATTCATATCATAGCGAAACAACATTAGAAAGTACACCAGTACTAGTTTTTTATTACGATTAACCTCTGAATTTAAAAACATTAAATATTTAAGGAAAGACACCATTAGTGAAAAAACATAAATATAATCAAAAATTAATGTAATTGTCTTAGAATTCAAGCACTCTTTGCCCGTTTAGTTCGAATATTCATCGGATTCTTCGCTGTCATCTTGCATGTTGATAATAAGAGGTTTCGATGATGGCATCTTTTTCCCAGTACTCTTCAAGTACCTGTTCCACATGCATAATCACGTTGATCCAATTTTCCGGTGTAACACGTTCTATGGCCCTTACGGTGACCGTATCTTTGACTGTCGATAATTTGAAACCAGAATTCTCCTTGGCAACTTCACTTCTGCCCATATCAACTCAATTGGGTTAAACTGGCCATGGTACGGTGGAAGCCTCACCACTTTGTGACCTCTACTTTCAGCAATCTCGTCAATTTCGTATCTCAGGGTTCTTGACTTGTGAAGTTTAATTATTTCATAGAGCTCCGCTTTGAGTGAGGTTTTGTCATAGGGAATGTGTTGGTCGTCGAGCCATTTCTGCATGTCGCCTTTACGAGTTGCTGTGGTAGGTGCTTTGTCTACAATAACCGAGTGATATGACGCATTGTCCATGAAGATGGTGGCATTTTCAATGTTAGGAAGAAGTTGTTTTATAAACCACTCTTTGAAGCATTTGGCATTCATGTCGGCATGATAGTCTGCAAGGCCCGATTTAGATGGGAATATCAAGAGTCCATTCTTCACAAAACGTTTCGAGGAACCCGCGTGAAGTACAATAAGTCTCTTTCCTTTACCAGAAGGGACTTTCGGACGAGATATATCGTCCAACTGCCAACATTGCGATACCGTATGGTTTTCATTCACCCACGTCTCGTCAATAAAAATAACGTTGTCCTTCAAATCGATACCTTTTACAGTTTTTAGAAATTGCCGACGGCGAGCCACGACGTCAGTTCTTTCCATAAGATGCTTGCGACTATCGACCTTTTTATACTCGAAACCAAGTTGATTTTTAAGTACTTGTCGTAATGATTCACGACCACCGCTGAAAATGGCTTCTTGCGTCACATCGTCGACTTGTCGAAGGGATTCCAGTAATTTCTCTACAGTGGGGAGCTCTTTGTCTAAGTAGAATTGATGTACTCGATGTCTAATAGCTTCAAGCTGAAAGCTATCTACCTCAGTTACTGGGGATGAAAGGCTTCTAGACTTCCCGGGACTCTGGGCAACCTCGGCGTATGACTTTCCTATCTGTTCGGCATCTTTCACTTCCTTCTGAATCCTTTTAACCGTTGTACAACTTACACCAGTTGCTTCTGCCGTGCGAACTTGAACCTGTTCAACCGGATGCAAGACACGTTTTTGTTGCGCTCTCGTTCAAAATAACTGGCCACATTAGATATAATTATTCGTGCCTGGCGGTGGATAGTTGAGCCTCTACTACATTTCGGCATGGTTAACTAACTATGAGCTGCACACTCCCATTGATTAATACCATGCGCGATAAAATTGTCAAAGTTTTAAATATTTATTTTAGATAAAATAGTCAATTTAAACAAGAAAAGTGCTCTTAATTAAAATGTGCAATTCCTTCCGCTTAACTAAAAAACAAACGAAACCACGGATAATTGAATATTTTTTATATTGAAAAGGTACTTGAAGAGTACTGGGAAAAAGATGCCATCATCGAAACCGCGATTGAACCTCTTATTATCAACATGCAAGATGACAGCGAAGACTCCGATGAATATTCGAACTAAACGGGCAAAGAGTGCTAGAATTCTAAGACAATTACATTAATTTTTGATTATATTTGTTTTTTCACTAATGGTGTCTTTCCTTAAATATTCAATGTTTTTAAATTCAGAGGTTAATCGTAATAAAAAACTAGTACTGGTGTCTTTCCTTAAATATTCAATGTTTTTAAATTCAGAGGTTAATCGTAATAAAAAAACTAGTACTGGTGTACTTTCTAATGTTGTTTCGCTGTGATATGAATTATACAGAATAATTGATCGCATTAAACAAAATATAACAGCATATACACTGCAAAAACCCGACGTTCTATAACACCGAACTTATCCACTCAATCTCGATAGCAGACGATATTGCAGACAGACATCGCAAGAGAAAAACAAGTTGATTAATAACTATGGGGTCGATGGTGGCGACCCCATTTCGGACGTTTTTCTCAGGGCTCTACTTTCGTTGGGGCGACTATAAAAGGTATTTCATTTTTCAAATCCAGACGTCCTAGTCCTACCCACAAGTACTGTACAACCCCCAGTATTGTACAATACTATTCAAATAATTCACCAGAGTCGAGACAGCTGCTTCCTGGTTAAAAAGAAACAGTGTAATAAATAAACGTTTTCAGGTTAGCTTTCGGACGTATTTTTGGAAAGAACAACAGCAACTCCCCATAAGAGTCTGGGTCCACGTAATGTTAAAAATTTTCGTCTCTTTTATGATAAATTCGTATTATATTATTAAAATAGGGTAGTTGGGGGATAATTTAAAGCTAAAATTCTAGCTCACAACTGTAAATTTTGGGAATTACAACGAATGGAAGGTTTCTTCCATAATGTAAAGAATAGGAAGAATCTATGACTTCCGTGCCGGATATGAAAACCTTCCCCCACACGAAAATCTTGAACGGTTATTATTTTAGATTCATAATTATGTTAGGAAAATATTAGGAAAGAATTATTTTGTAACTGCCACGGGTATAGTGCTGGCGGCAAAATGAAATTCGTATATTTTTGGTCTACTATGCCTCGAAATCCTCGAAAACGCCTGTAGAAGTGTTCCACTTGTCAAGCATTCATGCAGTAGGCTTTTGCTAGCTTTACAGGGGCCGTGCAAAGACTATATAGCTTACTTGAATAGTCTTTGGTGTATAAGAAACTCGAAAAATAAATAGAGAAATCATACCAATTAGAAGATACTGGAGTAGTATCTTTAATTTTTATTTCATATTAAACAAAACACACTTGTATAAAACGGACAAATTATTCATTTAACGCTAAGGTTTTCTACGTTTAACGTATGTCTGGTAGTTTAAGCTCAGTGGCATCTTCACACACTACACGCAATTTTGACTGGTACCAACTGCCTCGATCTTCATGGCGACGATAACCAAGATACCAGATTACGCTGCTAACGTGAACACAAGTACCTAACGTCAAACTACCACCTTTGCAATTGCAATACCAGCCTTTAATGGCATTTGCACCTGTCCCGTTCGGTACATAACGAATTAGAGCTTGGTGAACAGCTGAGGTGGAAAATTGACCAGGCACGCGTATACGAATTAAGTCATGTTCAACTTTGGACACTTCAACGCTGAAAGAGCCGGATTTCTCTATAGTCAACGCCACATAAGATTCAGCGCGTTTCGTTTTAAAGTCGCTCATTACCACCTCACGTACATCACTTTCACGAAGTACAGGGAAGTCTTGAAATTCACTATCCTCAATTCGTTGCCATTTAGACGGTTTGCGAAGCAGATTATCGCGCTCAACTATTTCCTTAAGAGGATTTTCTTTCGTAGAGACTGCCATAATTTTTTCGACGGAGTCTTCCCAGGAACCTTTAAGATGTAACTCCGGGTGGTAGGCGTTCAACAGCGCAGCAGCAATTTGAAGAAGTTCCGGAACTAATGGTAACATATGCACAGGTATACGGTTTTGAAAAAAACGATACACCGTTTGCAAATGCCCATTCCTAACTTCAACCGGCCACCTGAGGTACGTTACTTGTCGGGAACGATTAACTTCTTGCGTGTTTACTTGCTTCTCGCCTTTAGACAAGAACGAAGGCATTTGTAAATCCACACCCAGTTCAGTCAGTACGCTGTTGGAGTCTCGAAAACCGCGGTCTGCCAGTACAACGTCACCAACTTGAAAGAAAGACTGGAGTTCTTCTCTCTTTTTGATAGAATGGTTTAAAATGCGCGCGTCGTTATTGCGGCCATTAGCAAAGTAGGGTCCGATTATATCTATTATGTAACCCGTAGTTGTTACCATTAACATTGGCTTGAGGATATGCTGGCCTTTGTGCACACAGAAGGATTTGTGAAGAACGGTATAGTCCTTGGATCTTCCAGCCTTGATATAGGTGCCATCTACAAAGGTAATAAGACAATTAGGCTTGTTGTTAGCAAAGAGTTTTACTGCTGCTCCAGATTGATGGTTTGTTATCAGATTGTCACGTGATAAGTGTTGCAGGCCAAAATGATGTGGCACGAAATGCTCCGATAAAGCCATAATAACCGCTTTTACCGTGTTTGATACCGATCTTTCAGTTAAGTTGATAACACCTTATTGGAGATACCCAATCGTAATTTCACCAATAATACTGCTAGAGCTGTCTTCGACGAACAGCATCTGATGGTACGAATAATGTCCTCAATAGTCGAATGCAACTCTAGGAACTCGTGCAGGGACAATGAAGTTAATACTTTACAGTCTTCATCACTTTGTATGAAGTTGTCAAAGCTCGGCGTCCGTAGGTCGTTAACACATTCCCTGAGGTCCTGTAATAGTTGCTCAATGTCCGTGGCAGTCATAATGGTTGATCTAGCGGAAACCTGAATTCCAGCAATTATTTCGGTGGGAAGCTCTCCGTTAACGAGATGCGTGGAGCACATTCGGTTGTCCCGATGAATAAATATGGCTCTTTCCACAAATATACTTGTTCTCACTTCGGCTTTTACCCTGGTTCGTGTACTAACACCGCAAATGAAGCAAGTCTTTGACAGGGGCCGAACACAACTGTGCTTTATGGCAATAGTGTTTGATGACGTACGCTTTCGTGGTAATTGCGACGTTGATGGCTGAGGTATTGGTGACGGTGATGGATTAGATACTGTGGACTTTGTTGGTTCAGGTACTGTGGACATTGATGGCTCAGGTACTGTTGACGTTGATGGATTAGATACTTGCGTCATTTGTCTTCGTTTTTGTGGTGAAGACGATGACGTTGAAGAGCCATGATCACTACTGAAGGACGATTTGCTAGCATTTAAGAACGTTTGAAACTTTCGTGACAGACCCGAGCACTTTAAACAAATACAATTTTTTTAATGTTTATAAAAGCAGGTATAATTATTTTTCGCCAACCTGGCTGGCAAAAAATATTAAAGACGTCTTTAATATTTTTTGCCAGCCAGGTTGGCGAAAAATAATTAAACCTGCTTTTATAAACATTAAAAAAATTGTAATATCTGGTTTGAACCATGATCTTAAGAACTTTCCTTATCAATAACATCAATGTGAGAGTCACTTGGAATTTGGAGATGGCTCCAAATACATGTTACGCGTGCAATCGGAAAGTTACCAATAGTACAAGTAGAGGTATAGGCACTCACGTAAAGGCTGGCTTTGCTCGTTTTCTTCGTTTTAGTAAAGGGTTATTACCACTTGTAATTGATAGCAAAACAACGAAGATTTGTTTAAAGTGCTCGGGTCTGTCACGAAAGTTTCAAACGTTCTTAAATGCTAGCAAATCGTCCTTCAGTAGTGATCATGGCTCTTCAACGTCATAATCTTCACCACAAAAACGAAGACAAATGACGCAAGTATCTAATCCATCAACGTCAACAGTACCTGAGCCATCAACGTCCACAGTACCTGAACCAACAAAGTCCACAGTATCTAATCCATCACCGTCACCAATACCTCAGCCATCAACGTCGCAATTACCACGAAAGCGTACGTCATCAAACACTATTGCCATAAAGCACAGTTGTGTTCGGCCCCTGCCAAAGACTTGCTTCATTTGCGGTGTTAGTACACGAACCAGGGTAAAAGCCGAAGTGAGAACAAGTATATTTGTGGAAAGAGCCATATTTATTCATCGGGACAACCGAATGTGCTCCACGCATCTCGTTAACGGAGAGCTTCCCACCGAAATAATTGCTGGAATTCAGGTTTCCGCTAGATCAACCATTATGACTGCCACGGACATTGAGCAACTATTACAGGACCTCAGGGAATGTGTTAACGACCTACGGACGCCGAGCTTTGACAACTTCATACAAAGTGATGAAGACTGTAAAGTATTAACTTCATTGTCCCTGCACGAGTTCCTAGAGTTGCATTCGACTATTGAGGACATTATTCGTACCATCAGATGCTGTTCGTCGAAGACAGCTCTAGCAGTATTATTGGTGAAATTACGATTGGGTATCTCCAATAAGGTGTTATCAACTTAACTGAAAGATCGGTATCAAACACGGTAAAAGCGGTTATTATGGCTTTATCGGAGCATTTCGTGCCACATCATTTTGGCCTGCAACACTTATCACGTGACAATCTGATAACAAACCATCAATCTGGAGCAGCAGTAAAACTCTTTGCTAACAACAAGCCTAATTGTCTTATTACCATTGTAGATGGCACCTATATCAAGGTTGGAAGATCCAAGGACTATACCGTTCTTCACAAATCCTTCTGTGTGCACAAAGGCCAGCATATCCTCAAGCCAATGTTAATGGTAACAACTACGGGTTACATAATAGATATAATCGGACCCTACTTTGCTAATGGCCGCAATAACGGCGCGCGCATTTTAAACCATTCTATCAAAAAGAGAGAAGAACTCCAGTCTTTCTTTCAAGTTGGTGACGTTGTACTGGCAGACCGCGGTTTTCGAGACTCCAACAGCGTACTGACTGAACTGGATGTGGATTTACAAATGCCTTCGTTCTTGTCTAAAGGCGAGAAGCAAGTAAACACGCAAGAAGTTAATCGTTCCCGACAAGTAACGTACCTCAGGTGGCCGGTTGAAGTTAGGAATGGGCATTTGCAGACGGTGTATCGTTTTTTTCAAAACCGTATACCTGTGCATATGTTACCATTAGTTCCGGAACTTCTTCAAATTGCTGCTGCGCTAATGAACGCCTACCACCCGGAGTTACATCTTAAAGGTTCCTGGGAAGACTCCGTCGAAAAAATGCTGGCAGTCTCTACGAAAGAAAATCCTCTTAAGGAAGTAGTTGAGCGCGATAATCTGCTTCGCAAACCGTCTAAATGGCAACGAATTGAGGATAGTGAATTTCAAGACTTCCCTGTACTTCGTGAAAGTGATGTACGTGAGGTGGTAATGAGCGACTTTAAAACGAAACGCGCTGAATCTTATGTGGCGTCGACTATAGAGAAATCCGGCTCTTTCAGCGTCGAAGTGTCCAAAGTTGAACATGACTTAATTCGTATACGCGTGCCTGGTCAATTTTCCACCTCAGCTGTTCACCAAGCTCTAATTCGTTATGTACCGAACGGGACAGGTGCAAATGCCATTAAAGGCTGGTATTGCAATTGCAAAGGTGGTAGTTTGACGTTAGGTACTTGTGTTCACGTTAGCAGCGTAATCTGGTATCTTGGTTATCGTCGCCATGAAGATCGAGGCAGTTGGTACCAGTCAAAATTGCGTGTAGTGTGTGAAGATGCCACTGAGCTTGAACTACCAGACGTAGAAAACCTTAGCGTTAAATGAATAATTTGTCCGTTTTATACAAGTGTGTTTTGTTTAATATGAAATAAAAATTAAAGATACTACTCCAGTATCTTCTAATTGGTATGATTTCTCTATTTATTTTTCGAGTTTCTTATACACCAAAGACTATTCAAGTAAGCTATATAGTCTTTGCACGGCCCCTGTAAAGCTAGCAAAAGCCTACTGCATGAATGCTTGACAAGTGGAACACTTCTACAGGCGTTTTCGAGGATTTCGAGGCATAGTAGACCAAAAATATACGAATTTCATTTTGCCGCCAGCACTATACCCGTGGCAGTTACAAAATAATTCTTTCCTAATATTTTCCTAACATAATTATGAATCTAAAATAATAACCGTTCAAGATTTTCGTGTGGGGGAAGGCTTTCATATCCGGCACGGAAGTCATAGATTCTTCCTATTCTTTACATTATGGAAGAAACCTTCCATTCGTTGTAATTCCCAAAATTTACAGTTGTGAGCTCGAATTTTAGCTTTAAATTATCCCCCAACTACCCTATTTTAATAATATAATACGAATTTATCATAAAAGAGACGAAAATTTTTAACATTACGTGGACCCAGACTCTTATGGGGAGTTGCTGTTGTTCTTTTGTTATGTTAGAGTATAAAAGGATTGAAAAGGGAGTCATTGCTCCAGTTCATCCGAAAGCTCTCATAAAACATTTAATAAACTGTTTCTTTTAACCATGCAGTAGCTGACTAGCTGACTCTTAAATTATTTTATTAATATTATTATAAGTTATTCACCATAGTCAAGTTGGTCAACAAATTTTGTGTAAAGCCCGTGCATTGTATTTACCTTCATATTTGGATTTTATGTCCGCAAAATAGTCCGTCAGTTTTCTTATTTAAACATTACAAAAGTTAAAACCTTAAACGTAGAGAATTCTTACTACAGCCCAAAGGCGAGTCTAATCTAGTCAGGGCTGAGATTCGTGGGTTTATGTTTTTCACTTTAAGTTTTAGTTTTGGGCTTTATGTTTTAGAAGTATACTTTTAGTTTTAGTTTAAGCGATTAAAGGTAAGAGTGGGAATGTCAATGTATTATGATTACCTTATTAATTTTTCTTCAGTCTTAGCCGATGAGTAACCACCCCTTTAAAATACGGTGCTTTTTTATAGCAGTAAAAGTTTTCTATATGAACATAATGAACTAGGTCTAGTAGTTACCAAGGAAATACATTTTTAGAGCTACAAGATTTTGATATAAAATATTTCTCCCAATATTGAATAATTAGAAGTATTTTTTTGAAAATTATTGGGTGTTTAGCAGGGAAAATGTTTTACTTCCACAATAGAGGCGACAATCTAAATGTTTTGTAGGGGACAACTTTGACATTACGGGGGCAAGATCAACGTTGGAGGGGGCAAAGCCCCCTGTGCCCCCCCCCCCTTAGTTGTTCGTACACCCCTACATTTTGTCATCAAATTAAAGGAAATCCCCTCACTAATCAAAAGAGGTTTATTAAAATTTTCGGGATGCGTGCTGTTGCACAATCTTTGAATCACGCCAAATTTTGTTCTTGATTATTTTCACGCGCACTATTGTGCGTTCAACAGAACCTGCCGAGTAGATTTTACAATACCAAAGTTGGGGAATCTTTTGATTGGTCCTTTTTATTCTATGCCAAAATCTGAATCATTTTCGACTGTAACAGATTCCCAGATGGTATGACAATTAAGAATAAAATTAATAGCAGATTCACAATTGAAATAGATTGAGATGTATGTCGTAAAAGTATTGAAATGGCTTTGTTAAAGGTAAGAAAAATACAAAGTGGTATAATTCTTAATTATGCGTCACTAACCTTTTAAAAATTGAAAACATACTGTAGTAGGTTGGTGTTTTCTCAACTCGCAAACACTTGGATCGCTCAACACTATTGTGGATAAAATATAACGAACCTTACTTAGGTTAGCTCGACATACCAACTGTCGAACCTCTGCTACACAAAAAATTAAAGTCTGTTTTTAGGCTAGGAGGAGGCTCAATAGCGGCGCAAAAGATTTTTCGTGAGTAGGCTCAGTTTTTGTTTAATGATGAGACTCCTGGATAAAGGACACTCTCCCCAGTGCATTGAACCATAAGAATGAGCACACCGGGTGCGCAATTTAGAGACCTTTCCTGAATGTTTTACTATGCAAACAAATATTTTATTAGAATTGATAAAAAAACTTGATTTTTCACTCTCTTTAAAACATCAATAATGCTTTACAAAATAAGTTTAATACTGTAACTGGTTCTTCGAAATAACACTATAACGGGAAAAAATGTTACGTCCCAATGGAGGAGATTGCCTGTCGCTGTCAGATAATTCCAAACTTCTTATAATTTTGGCTATAACTCAGTTGCTTGTATTATCTATCCCGGAACAAATAAACTTTCCTCAAGTTCCCTAACTGAGCTAGTGTACTGGTTTAAAAGATTTAAGAATCCTTTCCCAATACATCCTCTCCAATTACACATCAACTTACTACTATTTCCAGGATCCCTCAGTTAAGGTACTAAAGTACCAAGACATGGATGGCAGTAGGCAAAACAGAACTCTTTATGTCAAAATAATATTTAATGCTTTAATAACTATATCGCTCTTAAAGAGGGGTAACTCTTATTTCCAAATAACGTCTCTCTTAAGGCGAGAGAACTACAATTACATAATTCTAATTCACATCTAAATTATTTGTATTTACACACGAGGCGTCCTTCCCTTTGAGAGTCCAGGAAAAGTTAGTTTCGCGAAAGTCTTGGCTTAACTTTGTAGAAATCCATTATCTTAAGCCTTCATCCTTGATGAGGACGAATACAGAGTAGATTCAGCTTCAGGAACAGCAGGCCTTAGTACGTTCAACTTCCTTAATTTAACGGCGATGCGGCTGGAAATGTGTAGATCGTTATCTAGATCTATGGGAACTGCCTGCTTAGGTGATGGCAGGACCAGTTTTTATCCCACTTTTTGGGCGAAAAGCTGACAAAACTTTTGCCAGTATTGCATCATCTCTTGTAACGAACGTGACAGGGTTATGACCTGTGCACTGCAAATGAATTTTTATATTGACTGCAACAGCTGACCTGTTGCAACATTGACTTCTCACTTAAAACATATTGTAATTGCTTTCGGTTTTGTATTTCATTTCAGATGGAATTTGGGGATGAGAAGTCCTTGGAAAATGTTGAGAAGCAAATACCGAAGAAAGTTAAAAAGAGGAGGAAGATACAAACCGAAGATGGGGTATTATTTATGTTCTTCTTCCGCATGAATTAATGAAAATATTTTCCAAAATATTATTTACAATTCTTAGTTACGAAGTAACCAACATGTTCATGAATTTGATCATAGTTTGAGTTTGCAACTTAAGGCCCATTCAGACTATAGGATTTTTTCTGAAAACCCTCGCCAAACTTTTGCTGTACGATTTTAGTTGTACAACTTCGTTTTCACTCAGAGGCGCAAAAATTGCACAACTCCTAATGCAATTTTGATGACTTCACGCCATCTTTGACGTCATAATTCGATCTAGTTATAAATATTCAGACTAGAGGGTGCAATTTCCGAAAAAAAAAAGAACCGCGGGGTGGTAAAGAAGTCTGAACTGAACTGAACTTTACATTTGGTTATTTTTCTTCCTCTATGCTATATAACATGAACTTGTGGCGAAACTTAATAGTTGGTTGAAATTAAGTCATTCAATTTTAGTATTTAAAATTTAACTAACCATTCAAAACAAAAAAAGTCTTGGCTACAACTGCGCTATTAAGCGTTCTTAAAACCAAAAATATGTCAAATAGTAAAAAGAGGAGTATTTGCGCGAAGCGTTAAGCCTAGGCTAATGAAAATGGCGCAAACCATTTATCCACTAAATACGTCGCTTTCCTATTGGTCACTTTGAAAGTAGACAAGAATTGTACACAGCAGAAATCGGTCGATGGTGCGATAAAAATCGCAATTTTGAATCAGCATAAGCTGTACAACTCTTTCTTTCACATTTCGCGATTAGTTGTACAATAAAAGTTGTAACCCAAGTTTTTCAGGAAAAATCCTATAGTCTGAATGGTCATTTAAAGAAATAGGAAAGAAAAATACCAGAGTGTTAAAATCTTTTGGGCTCCCTGGTTTGTCTATTTAGAAAAGCACTTTATGTATCAAATAAAGCTGAGAGTACCTTAACGCAGATAGTTGTTATTTTTAAAGGAATATACAATTAAATCTAAGCTTGAACGCAAGTGTCTCAGCACATATGAAGCCAGCAGCATCCTAACTAAACAATTGGGACCATTTGTCACTGTTCCATATCACCCTTAAAAATTATTACACTTAATGAACAAATTGAGTTATAAAACAATTGGTTGGCTTACATCCAAAACGCCTCCAAATAAAAAGGTTTTTAGGGTAGGGTAAGTTATCTAGTTATACTGAACCCTTAATTTTTCCTAATGTTGATTAGAGACTTTTCGGTTTTAGGTTATTGAGCTTGATTTAAGCGTCTAAATAAAGCGTTTTTCGAACAAATGGGATTCTGTTAATTGGGACTTTTTCTCTAGAATGGGACATTTTCTGCTGAATGGGAACACTTCCAGCGAATTAAATTTCATTTCTATCTATTGGGAAACTGTTTTTTATTAATTCGGTCGATAGGGAATTAAATTTCTGCTCAATGGGATTGATTGTTTTTTATTTCGGTCGAATGGGATTTCTGTCCAATGGGATTCGGTCCAATGGGAGGCGAGCTGTAATTCGCTGCTAATTGTTCAAGTTACGAAATTATACTTGAAGGAATTTCAAAGGAGTCAATTGCTGATGCCAATGAGAGTTTGTCTTTGAAATGGCTTCTGAACTTGTAAGAAGTTTGTTAATCAACAATCTCATTCAAGATTTTTGGCCAAAAAAGTAACTTTTTGGTCGTACCTATAGAATGCTCTATTTTAATACGATATTTCAATTGCACCAGCAACTAACTTTTCTCAGAATTTTTAGTTTCTCGAAATTTCTTCAAAATAGATTTAGGCTTAGCGAGTGTAGTTCGTGAGTTTTGAAATATTTTTTAAATATTAATCCAAATTGTTTAAAAATAACTTGTTATAAGAGTGTAGTATCCATTTTAAGTCTCGTACATGCGTATCAATATCGTTATTTAATGATTTTTTTTTTAATTTGATTCTAGTCTGATGCGGGATGGGAAGAATATTTTGACTATATATTTCCATCAGACGAAGCTGCTCAACCACATCTCAAGCTTCTCGAAATGGCCAAGAAATGGAAACAAACTCAAGAAGAAAAGGATATTGAGGAGAGAAAAAAAGAAAAGTTGGACCAGATGGAAACTGACGAGTACAATGACAGCGATGACAGTAATTCTTCAACTAGCTCCGAAGATGAATTGGATAAACCACAAAAAGATTCTAATGTTTCATAATGTATTAAACCGACTAATTAAACTCTTAAGAATGAAGTATTAATTTACCATCAATATCGTTATTGGGAAATTTTACTTAGATTGATATAGGGTTTAAACTTTAGGGAATATCATAAGTCTATACTTATACGTATGACATATCTATTGTTTTACATGAATTTTTCTTAATGAGACCTTGTCGCAAGATCGACCATAGAATATGGACGCCAAATCCAGCGAAAACGCAATCAAAAATAATTATTCTTCGTGTTAATTTTGATTTCCTACTCCGGGGTCACGTGTGGTCTTTACGTTTTTCATCATATACGGTCTTCAGCCGCTGTTCAATTTCGCTTAGGCTTAAAGAGAAGGTAGATTTAGCTCGCCTATCAAGGAAGAAAATTATGGTAGATCTAGTGAATTCCAGGTATGTTTTAGTATAAATTTTATGGTTATCAAATTAAAATTTTGAATAAATTTTAACCGGGGGAAAAAAACTTGGGGGAAGGGGAATTTCTCTACTTATTTCCTATATTATTTCCCCAGAGTTACTAACTTTCTTTTGGGAGGAATTGGAAGGAGATCCCTTTAAGGGATATTTTCTAACTATTATATCACCCTTGCCTTGTAATTAATGTTGATCTCCTTTCCTCCGAAGTAACGAGATGATTAATTTCTAACTTAAATAATAATGACTTTATTCTAAATTTAATCAGTCTTTAATTTCTTTCTTGAAATCTATCTTGAGATCCACAATCAATCAATCTGTTTTTTTATCTCTACAACATCTCTATTTATACAAAGAAAAAGGAGGTAGAAATTTGCAACAGCTGGAATATCCCAGAAGTTTGCATGGAAGGAGCGCCACCTATTTGGCGAAATGACCTTCCAGCTGGACACCCGTTGCAAAATAATATTTAATAGTAAAACATGAAGGATGAAAGTACTCAAAAAAAGTAAGTAGACTAAAACCATCAGACTTTCAATATTCATCGGCTAAGCGGAGACTTTGCGCAGGCCGTATCCCTTGTAAAAAAATCCAAAAATAAAGTCCAAATTTTTCCAAGGGGTACCCCTTGGAAAATAATACAAAAAAAAAAATCTAAATTTTTCCAAGGTGTACCCCTTGTCAAAAAATTTATATTATTTATTTTACAGGGGGTGTAATATTTTTTTTTACAAGGGGTACCTCTTGTCAAAAATTTGATATTATTTATTTTACAGGGGGTGTATTTGATATTATTTATTTTACAGGGGGTGTATTTGATATTATTTATTTTACAGTGGGTGTATTTGATATTATTTATTTTACAGGGGGTGTATTTGATATTATTTATTTTACAGGGGGTGTATTTGATATTATTTATTATACAGGGGGTGTAATATATTTTTTTTACAAGGGGTACCCCTTGTCAAAAATTTGATATTATTTATTTTACAGGGGTGTATTTGATATTATTTATTTTACAGGGGGTGTATTTGATATTATTTATTTTACAGGGGGTGTATTTGATATTATTTATTTTACAGGGGGTGTATTTGATATTATTTATTTTACAGGGGGTGTATTTGATATTATTTATTTTACAGGGGGTGTAATATATATTTTTTTACAAGGGGTACCCCTTGTCAAAAATTTGATATTATTTATTTTTGAGGGACTGTATTTGATATTATTTATTTTAGAGGGACTGTATTTGATATTATTTATTTTAGAGGGACTGTATTTGATATTATTTATTTCACAGGGGTGTATTTGATATTATATTTTACAGTGTGTGAATTTGATATTATTCATTTTACAGGGGTTGTAATATTTTTTTTTTTTTTTTTTTTTTTTTTTTTTACAAAATAAATAAATAATGTCAAAAATTTGATATTATTTATTTTACAGGGGGTGTAATATATATATTTTTTTTCAAGGGGGTGTATTTGATATTATTTATTTTACAGGGGGTGTAATATATATTTTTTTACAAGGGGTACCCCTTGTCAAAAATTTGATATTATTTATTTTTGAGGGACTGTATTTGATATTATTTATTTTAGAGGGACTGTATTTGATATTATTTATTTTAGAGGGACTGTATTTGATATTATTTATTTCACAGGGGTGTATTTGATATTATATTTTACAGTGTGTGAATTTGATATTATTTATTTTACAGGGGGTGTAATATATATATTTTTTTTCAAGGGGGTGTATTTGATATTATTTATTTTACAGGGGAAGAATTTGATATTATTTATTTTACAGGGGAAGAATTTGATATTATTTATTTTACAGGGGAAGAATTTGATATTATTTATTTTACAGGGGAAGAATTTGATATTATTTAATTTACCCCTTGTAAAAAAATAATTGATTTTTTTTTTACAAGGGGTACCCCTTGTAAAAAAAATAAATAAAAACCCTGTAAAAAAATAAATAATAAATACACCCCTGAAAAAAAAAAAAAATAAATACACCCCCTGTATTATTATTTATTTTTTTACATGGGGTGTATTTATTATATATTTTTTTTTACAGGGGGTGTATTTATTATTTATTTTTTACAGGGGGTGTATATATTATTTATTTTTTACAGGGGGTGTATTTATAATTTATTTTTTTACAGGGGGTGTATTTATTATTTTTTTTTTTTTTTTTACAGGAGGTGTATTTATTATTTCTTTTTACAGGGGGTGTATTTATTATTAATTTTTTTTTACAGGGGGTGTATTTATTATTTATTTTATTTTTACAGTTGGTGTTTTTATTATTTATTTTTTTACAGGGGGTGTATTTTTTATTTTTTTTTCAAGGGGTGCCCCTTGTAAAAAAAATCCATTATTTTTTTTACAAGTGGTACCCCTTTTAAAAAAAATAATTAACACACCCCCTGTAAAAAATAAATAATAAACACACCCCCTGTATTTAATTTACATAGGCTGTAATATTTTTTTTACAAGGGGTACCCCTTGTCAAAAATTTGGTATTATTTATTTTACAGGGGGTGTTTTTGATATTATTTATTGTACAGGGGGTGTATTTGATATTATTTATTTTACAGGAGGTGTATTTGATATTATTTACTTTACAGGGGGTGTAATATATTTTTTTTTTCAAGGGGTACCCCTTGTCAAAAATTTGACATTATTTATTTTACTGGGGGTGTATTTGATATTATTTATTTTACTGGGGAAGAATTTGTTATTATTTATTTTACAGGGGAAGAATTTGATATTTATTTTACAGGGGAAGAATTTGATATTATTTATTTTACAGGGGAAGAATTTGATATTATTTAATTTACATTGGCTGTAATATTTTTTTACAAGGGGTACCCCTTGTCAAAAATTTGGTATTATTTATTTTACAGGGGGTGTTTTTGATATTATTTATTGTACAGGGGGTGTATTTGATATTATTTATTTTACAGGAGGTGTATTTGATATTATTTACTTTACAGGGGGTGTAATATATTTTTTTTTTCAAGGGGTACCCCTTGTCAAAAATTTGACATTATTTATTTTACTGGGGGTGTATTTGATATTATTTATTTTACTGGGGAAGAATTTGTTATTATTTATTTTACAGGGGAAGAATTTGATATTTATTTTACAGGGGAAGAATTTGATATTATTTATTTTACAGGGGAAGAATTTGATATTATTTAATTTACATTGGCTGTAATATTTTTTTACAAGGGGTACCCCTTGTCAAAAATTTGATATTATTTATTTTTCTGGGGGTGTATTTCATATTATTGCTTTTACAGGGGGTGTATTTGATATTATTTATTTTACAGGGGGTGTATTTGATATTATTTATTTTACAGGGGGTGTATTTGATGTTATTTATTTTACAGGGGGTGTAATATATTTTTTTACAAAAAAATAAAAAAAACGTAATTTTTCCAAGGGGTACCCCTTGTAAAAAAATCCCAAAAAAAAAAAATTCCAAATTTTTCCAAGGGGTACCCCTGGTCAAAAATTTGACATTATTTATTTTACTGGGGGCGTATTTGATATTATTTATTTTACAGGGGAAAATTTGATATTATTTAATTTACATAGGCTGTAATATTTTTTTTACAAGGGGTACCCCTTGTCAAAAATTTGATATTATTTATTTTAGAGGGACTGTATTTGATATTATATATTTCACAGGGGTGTATTTGATATTATATATTTTACAGTGGGTGAATTTGATATTATTTATTTTACAGGGGTTGTAATATATATATATTTTTTCAAGGGGTACCCCTTGTCAAAAATTTGACATTTATTTTACTGGGGGTGTATTTGATATTATTTATTTTACAGGGGAAGAATTTGATATTATTTATTTTACAGGGGAAGAATTTGATATTATTTATTTTACAGGGGAAGAATTTGATATTATTTATTTTACAGGGGAAGAATTTGATATTATTTATTTTACAGGGGAAGAATTTGATATTATTTAATTTACCCCTTGTAAAAAAATAATTGATTTTTTTTACAAGGGGTACCCCTTGTAAAAAAAAAAATAAATACAAACCCTGTAAAAAAATAAATAATAAATACACCCCTGTAAAAAAAAATAATAAATACACCCCCTGAAAAAAAAAAATAATAATAAATACACCCCCTGTATTATTATTTATTTTTTTACATGGGGTGTATTTATTATTTATTTTTTTTACAGGGGGTGTATTTATTATTTATTTTTTACAGGGGGTGTATATATTATTTATTTTTTACAGGGGGTGTATTTATTATTTATTTTTTTACAGGGGGTGTATTTATTATTTATTTTTTTCACAGGGGGTGTATTTATTATTTATTTTTTTACAGGGGGTGTATTTTTTCTTTTTTTTTTTCAAGGGGTGCCCCTTGTAAAAAAAATCCATTATTTTTTTTACAAGTGGTACCCCTTGAAAAAAAAAATAAAAAACACACTCCCTGTAAAAAATAAATAATAAACACACCCCCTGTGAAAAAATTAAAAAAAATCAATTATTTTTTACAAGGGGTACTCCTTGTAAAAAAATAATTGATTTTTTTTTACAAGGGGTACCCCTTGTAAAAAATAAATAATAAATACACCCCCTGTAAAAAAAAAATAATAAATACACCCCTGTAATTGATTTTTTTTACAAGGGTTACCCTGTAAAATAAATAATATCAAATACACCCCCTGTAAAATAAATAATATCAAATACACCCCCTGTAAAATAAATAATATCAAATTCACCCCCTGTAAAATAAATAATATCAAATTAACCCCCTGTAAAATAAATAATATCAAATTTTTGGCAAGGGGTACCCTTTGTAAAAAAATAGATTACACCCCCTGTAAAATAAATAATATCAAATACACCCCCTGTAACATAAATAATATCAAATACACCCCTTGTAAAAAAAAATAATATCAAATACACCCCCTTTAAAATAAATAATATCAAATTTTTGACAGGGGGTACCTATTGTAAAAAAAAATATTACACCCCCTGTAAATCAAATAATATCAAATGCACCCCTGTAAAATAAATAATATCAAATTTTTGACAAGGGGTACCCCTTGTAAAAAAAAATATTACACCCCCTGTATAATAAATAATATCAAATACACCCCCTGTAAAATAAATAATATCAAATACACCCCCTGTAAAATAAATAATATCAAATTTTTGACAAGGGGTACCCCTTGTAAAAAAAATATTACACCCCTGTAAAAAAAATAATATCAAATACACCCCCTGTATAATAAATAATATCAAATTTTTGACAAGGGGTTGTCCTTGTAAAAAAAATATTACACCCCTGTAAAACAAATAATATCAAATGCACCCCTGTAAAATAAATCATAACAAACTTGCTAAAAAATATTACACCCCTTGTAAAATAAATAATATCAAATACACCCCCGGTAAAATAAATAAATCAAATTTTTGACAAGGGGTACCCCTTGTAAAAAAAATATTACACCCCCTGTAAAATAAGAAATATCAAATAAACCCCCTGTAAAAAATATAATATCTAATACACCCACTGTAAAATAAATAATATCAAATACACCCCCTATAAAATAAATAATATCAAATTTTAGACAAGGGGTACCCCTTGTAAAAAACATATTACACCCCCGTAAAATAAATAATATCAAATACACCCCCTGTAAAATAAATAATATCAAATACACCCCCTGTAAAATAAATAATATCAAATACACCCCCTGTAAAATAAATAATATCAAATACACCCCCTGTAAAATAAATAATATCAAATACACCCCCTGTAAAATAAATAATATCAAATACATCCCCTGTAAAAAAAATTATATCAAATTTTTGACAAGGGGTACCCCTTGTAAAAAAAAATATTACACCCCCTGTAAAATAGAAATATCAAATAAACCCCCTGTAAAAAAATAATATCGAATACACCCCCTGTAAAATAAATGGTATCGTCCCAATTGATCGACTTTTAAGTGATCGAAACCAGTTTTTTGGATTAAATGGTCGAAATATTTAGGTTAGGTTAGGTTAGGTTAGGTTAGTTTTTTAACTCAATCGATCATATGAAATTCGATCATTTCCACCCAAATCAAAATAAATAATATCAAATACAAACCCTCTAAAATAAATAATATCAAATTTTAGACAAGGGGTACCCCCTGTAAAAAAAATATTACACCCCCGTAAAATAAATAATATCAAATACACCCCCTGTAAAATAAATAATATCAAATACACCCCCTGTAAAATAAATAATATCAAATACATCCCCTGTAAAATAAATAATATCAAATACACCCCCTGTAAAATAAATAATATCAAATACACCCCCTGTAAAATAAATTATATCGAATTTTTGACAAGGGGTACCCCTTGAAAAAATAAAATATATTACATCCCCTGTAAAATAAATAATATCAAATTCACCCCCTGTAAAATAAATAATATGAAATACACCCCCTGTAAAATAAATAATATCAATTTTTTGACAAGGGGTACCCCTTGTAAAAAAAATATTACACCCCTGTAAAATAAATAATATCAAATACACCCCCTGTAAAATAAATAATATCAAATACACCCCCTGTAAAATAAATAATATCAAATACACCTACTGTAAAATAAATAATATCAAGTACACCCCCTGTAAAATAAATAATATCAAATTTTTGACAAGGGGTACCCATTGTAAAAAAAATATTACACCCACTGTAAAATAAATAATATCAAATACACCCCCTGTAAAATAAATAATATCAAATACACCCCCTGTAAAATAAATAATATCAAATATTTGACAAGGGGTACCCCTTGTAAAAATAAATTATATTACACCCCCAGTAAAATAAATAATATCAAATACACCCCTGTAAAATAAATAATATCAATTTTTTGACAAGGGGTTCCCCTTGTAAAAAAAAATATTACACCCCTGTAAAATAAAAATATCAATTTTTTGACAAGGGGTACCCCTTGTAAAAAAAATATTACACCCCTGTAAAATAAATAATATCAAATACACCCACTGTAAAATAAATAATATCAACTTCACCCCCTGTAAAATAAATAATATCAAGTAAACACCCTGTAAAATAAATAATATAAAATTTTTGACAAGGGGTACCCCTTATAAAAAAAAAATTACACCCCTGTAAAATAAATAATATCAAATTTTTGACAAGGGGTACCCCTTGTAAAAATAAAATATATTACACCCCCTGTAAAATAAATAATATCAAATTTTTGACAAGGGGTACCCCTTGTAAAAATAAAATATATTACACCCCCTGTAAAATAAATAATATCAAATACACCCCCAGTAAAATAAATAATATCAAATTTTTGATAAGGGGTACCCCTTGTAAAAATAAAATATATTACACCCCCTGTAAAATAAATAATATCAAATACACCCCCTGTAAAATAAATAATATAAAATTTTAGAAAAGGGGTACCCCTTGTAAAAAAAATATTACACCCACTGTAAAATAAATAATATCAAATACACCCTTTGTAAAATAAATAATATCAAATTTTTGACAAGGGGTAACCCTTGTAAAAATAAAATATATTACACCCCCTGTAAAATAAATAATATCAAAAATTTGACAAGGGGTACCCCTTGTTAAAATAAAATATATTACACCCGCTGTAAAATAAATAATATCAAATACAACCACTGTAAAATAAATAATATCAAATACACCCCCTGTAAAATAAATAATATCAAATACACCCCCTGTAAAATAAATAATATCAAATACACCCCTGTAAAATAAAAAATATCAAATACAAATTCTGTAAAATAAATAATATCAAGTACACCCTATGTAAAATAAATAATATCAAATTTTTGACAAGGGGTACCCCTTGTAAAAAAAAATATTACACCCCCTGTAAAATAAATAATATCAAATACACCCCCTGTAAATAAATAATATCAAATACACCCCCTGTAAATAAATAATATCAAATTTTTGACAAGGGGTACCCCTTGTAAAAATAAAATATATTACACCCCCTGTAAAATAAATAATATCAAATACACCCCCTGTAAAAAAAATAATATCAAGTACACCCCCTGTAAAATAAATAATATCAAATTTTTGACAAGGGGTACCCCTTGTAAAAAAATATATTACACCAACTGTAAAATAAATAATATCAAATTTTTGACAATTGGTACCCCTTGTAAAAATAAAATATATTACACCCCCTGTAAAATATATAATATCAAGTACACCCCCTGTAAAATATATAATATCAAGTACACACCCTGTAAAATAAATAGTATCAAATTTTTGAAAAGGGGTACCCCTTGTAAAAAAAAATATTACACCCCCTATTAAAATAAATAATATCAAATTTTTGACAAGGGGTACCCCTTGTAAAAAAAATATATTACAACCCCTGTAAAATAAATAATATCAAATATTTGACAAGGGGTACCCCTTGTAAAAATAAAATATATTACACCCCCTGTAAAATAAATAATATCAAATACACCCCCTGTAAAATATATAATATCAAGTACACCCCCTGTAAAATAAATAATATCAAATTTTTCAAATGGGGTACCCCTTGTAAAAAAAAATATTACACCCCCTGTTAAAATAAATAATATCAAATTTTTGACAAATGGTACCCCTTGTAAAAAAAATATATTACAACCCCGTTAAAATAAATAATATCAAATATTTGACAAGGGGTACCCCTTATAAAAAAATAAAATATATTACATCCCCTGTAAAATAAATAATATCAAATACAACCACTGTAAAATAAATAATATAAAATTTTTGAAAAGGGGTACCCCTTGTAAAAAAAATATTACACCTCTGTAAAATAAATAATATCAAATACACCCCCTGTAAAATAAATAATATCAACTACACCCCCTGTAAAATAAATAATATCAAGTACACACCCTGTAAAATAAATAATATAAAATTTTTGAAAAGGGGTACCCCTTATAAAAAAAAATTACACCCCTGTAAAATAAATAATATCAAATTTTTGACAAGGGTTACCCCTTGTAAAAATAAAATATATTACACCCCCTGTAAAATAAATAATATCAAATACACCCCCTGTAAAATAAATAATATCAAATTTTTGATAAGGGGTACCCCTTGTAAAAATAAAATATATTACACCCCCTGTAAAATAAATAATATCAAATACACCCCCTGTAAAATAAATAATTTCAAATACACCCCCTGTAAAATAAATAATATAAAATTTTTGAAAAGGGGTACCCCTTGTAAAAAAAATTACACCCCTGTAAAATAAATAATATCAAATTTTTGACAAGGGTTACCCCTTGTAAAAATAAAATATATTACACCCCCTGTAAAATAAATAATATCAAATACACCCCCTGTAAAATAAATAATATCAAATTTTTGATAAGGGGTACCCCTTGTAAAAATAAAATATATTACACCCCCTGTAAAATAAATAATATCAAATACACCCCCTGTAAAATAAATAATTTCAAATACACCCCCTGTAAAATAAATAATATAAAATTTTTGAAAAGGGGTACCCCTTGTAAAAAAAATATTACACCCCCTGTAAAATAAATAATATCAAATACACCCTTTGTAAAATAAATAATATCAAATTTTTGACAAGGAGTACCCCTTGTAAAAATAAAATATATTACACCCCCTGTAAAATAAATAATATCAAAAATTTGACAAGGGGTACCCCTTGTTAAAATAAAATATATTACACCCGCTGTAAAATAAATAATATCAAATAAAACCACTGTAAAATAAATAATATCAAATACACCCCCGGTAAAATAAATAATTTCAAATACACCCCTGTAAAATAAATAATATCAAATACAACCCCTGTAAAATAAATAATATCAAGTACACCCTATGTAAAATAAATAATATAAAATTTTTGACAAGGGGTACCCCTTGTAAAAAAAAATATTACACCCCCTGTAAAATAAATAATATCAAATACACCCCCTGTAAATAAATAATATCAAATACACCCCTCTAAATAAATAATATCAAATACACCCCCTGTAAAATAAATAATATCAAATACACCCCCTGTAAAATAAATAATATCAAATTTTTGGCAAGGGGTACCCCTTGTAAAAATAAATATATTACACCCCCTTTAAAATAAATAATATCAAATACACCCCCTGTAAAAGAAATAATATCAAGTACACCCCCTGTAAAATAAATAATATCAAATACATCCCCTGTAAAAGAAATAATATCAAGTACACCCCCTGTAAAATAAATAATATCAAATTTTTGACAAGGGGTACCCCTTGTAAAAAATATATTACACCAACTGTAAAATAAATAATATCAAATTTTTGACAATTGCTACCTCTTGTAAAAATAAAATATATTACACCCCCTGTAAAATAAATAATATCAAATTTTTGACAAGGGGTACCCCTTGTAAAAATAAAAAATATTACACCCCCTGTAAAATAAATAATATCAAATACACCCCCTGTAAAATATATAATATCAAGTACACCCCCTGTAAAATAAATAATATCAAATTTTTCTAATGGGGTACCCCTTGTAAAAAAAAAATATTACACCCCCTGTTAAAATAAATAATATCAAATTTTTGACAAGGGGTACCCCTTGTAAAAAAAATATATTACACCCCCTGTAAAATAAATAATATCAAATATTTGACAAGGGGTACCCCTTGTAAAAATAAAATATATTACACCCCCTGTAAAATAAATAATATCAAATACAACCACTGTAAAATAAATAATATCAAATACAACCCCTGTAAAATAAATAATATCAAGTACATCCTATGTAAAATAAATAATATCAAATTTTTGACAAGGGGTACCCCTTGTAAAAAAAAATATTACACCACCTGTAAAATAAATAATATCAAATACACCCCCTGTAAATAAATAATATCAAATACACCCCCTGTAAATAAATAATATCAAATACACCCCCTGTAAAATAAATAATATCAAATACACCCCCTGTAAAATATATAATATCAAGTACACCCCCTGTAAAATAAATAATATCAAATTTTTGACAAGGGGTACCCCTTGTAAAAAAAATATATTATTGTAAAATAAATAATATCAAATATTTGACAAAGGGTACCCCTTGTAAAAATAAAATATATTACACCCCCTGTAAAATAAATAATATCAAATTTTTGACAAGGGTACCCCTTGTAAAAATAAAATATATTACACCCCCTGTAAAGTAAATAATATCAAATACACCCCCTGTAAAATAAATAGTATCAATTTTTTGACAAGGGGTACCCCTTGCAAAAAAAAATATTACACCCCCCGTAAAATAAATAATATCAAATACACCCCCTGTAAAATAAATAATATCAAATACACCCCCTGTAAAATAAATAATATCAAATTTTTGACAAGGGGTACCCCTTGTAAAAAAAAAAATATTACACCCCCTCTAAAATAAATAATATGAAATACACCCCCTGTAAAATAAATAATATGAAATACACCCCCTGTAAAATAAATAATATGAAATACACCCCCTGTAAAATAAATAATATGAAATACACCCCCTGTAAAATAAATAATATGAAATACACCCCCTGTAAAATAAATAATATCAAATTTTTGACAAGTTGTACCCCTTGTAAAAAAAATATTACACCCCCTGTAAAATAAATAATATCAAATACACCCCCTGTAAAATATATAATATCAAATACACCCCCTGTAAAATTAATTATATCAAATACACCCCCCGTAAAATTAATAATATCAAGTACACCCCCTGTAAAATAAATAATATCAAATACACCCCTTGTAAAATTAATTATATCAAATACACCCCCCGTAAAATTAATAATATCAAGTACACCCCCTGTAAAATAAATAATATCAAATTTTTCACAAAGGGTACCCCTTGTAAAAAAAAATATTACACCCTCTGTAAAATAAATAATATCAAATTTTTGACAAGGGGTACCCCTTGTAAAAATAAAATATATTACACCCCCTGTAAAATAAATAATATCAAATACACCCCCTGTAAAATATATAATATCAAATACACCCCCTGTAAAATTAATTATATCAAATACACCCCCCGTAAAATTAATAATATCAAGTACACCCCCTGTAAAATAAATAATATCAAATACACCCCCTGTAAAATTAATTATATCAAATACACCCCCCGTAAAATTAATAATATCAAGTACACCCCCTGTAAAATAAATAATATCAAATTTTTCACAAAGGGTACCCCTTGTAAAAAAAAATATTACACCCTCTGTAAAATAAATAATATCAAATTTTTGACAAGGGGTACCCCTTGTAAAAATAAAATATATTACACCCCCTGTAAAATAAATAATATCAAATACACCCCCTGTAAAATATATAATATCAAGTACACCCCCTGTAAAATAAATAATATCAAAATTTGAAAAGGGGTACCCCTTGTAAAAAAAAATATTACACCCCCTGTTAAAATAAATAATATCAAATTTTTGACAAGGGGTACCCCTTGTAAAAAAATATATTACACCCCCTGTAAATTAAATAATATCAAATTTTTGACAAGGGGTACCCCTTGTAAAAATAAAATATTTTACACCCCCTGTAAAATAAATAATATCAAATTTTTGACAAGGGTACCCCTTGTAAAAAAATATATTACATACTGGAAAATAAATAATATCAAATTTTTGACAAGGGGTACCCCTTGTAAAAAAATATATTACATACTGGAAAATAAATAATATCAAATTTTTGACAAGGGGTACCCCTTGTAAAAATAAAATATATTACACCCCCTGTAAAAAAATAATATCAAATACACCCGCTGTAAAATATATAATATCAAGTACACCCCCTGTAAAATAAATAATATCAAATTTTTGAAAAGGGGTACCCCTTGTAAAAAAAAGTATTACACCCCCTGTAAAATAAATAATATCAAATTTTTGACAAGGGGTACCCCTTGTAAAAAAAATATATTACACCCCCTGTAAATTAAATAATATCAAATATTTGACAAGGGGTACCCCTTGTTAAAATAAGATATATTACACCCACTGTAAAATAAATAATATCAAATTTTTGACAAGGGTACCCCTTGTAAAAATAAAATATATTATACCCCCTGTAAAATAAATAATATCAAATACAACCACTGTAAAATAAATAATATCAAATATACCCCCTGTAAAATAAATAGTATCAATTTTTTGACAAGGGGTACCCCTTGCCAAAAAAAAAAATATTACACCCCCTGTAAAATAAATAATATCAAATACACCCCCTGTAAAAAAAAATAATATCAAATTTTTGACAAGGGGTACCCCTTGTAAAAAAAAATATTACACCCCCTGTAAAATAAATAATATGAAATACACCCCCTGTAAAATGAATAATATGAAATACACCCCCTGTAAAATAAATAATATCAAATTTTTGACAAGGGGTACCCCTTGTAAAAAAAATATTACACCCCCTGTAAAATAAATAATATCAAATACACCCCCTGTAAAATAAATAATATCAAATACACCTCCTGTAAAATTAATAATATCAAGTAGACCCCCTGTAAAATAAATAATATCAAATACACCTCCTGTAAAATTAATAATATCAAGTAGACCCCCTGTAAAATAAATAATATCAAATTTTTGACAAGGGGTACCCCTTGTAAAAAAATATTACACCCCCTGTAAATTAAATAATATCAAATACACCCCCTGTAAAATATATAATATCAAATACACCCCCTATAAAATTAATTATATCAAATACACCCCCCCGTAAAATTAATAATATCATGTACACCCCCTGTAAAATAAATAATATCAAATTTTTGACAAAGGGTACCCCTTGTAAAAAAAAATATTACACCCCCTTTAAAATAAATAATATCAAATTTTTGACAAGGGTACCCCTTGTAAAAAAATATATTACATACTGGAAAATAAATAATATCAAATTTTTGACAAGGGGTACCCCTTGTAAAAAAATATATTACATACTGGAAAATAAATAATATCAAATTTTTGACAAGGGGTACCCCTTGTAAAAATAAAATATATTACACCCCCTGTAAAAAAATAATATCAAATACACCCGCTGTAAAATATATAATATCAAGTACACCCCCTGTAAAATAAATAATATCAAATTTTTGAAAAGGGGTACCTCTTGTAAAAAAAAGTATTACACCCCCTGTAAAATAAATAATATCAAATTTTTGACAAGGGGTACCCCTTGTAAAAAAAATATATTACACCCCCTGTAAATTAAATAATATCAAATATTTGACAAGGGGTACCCCTTGTTAAAATAAGATATATTACACCCACTGTAAAATAAATAATATCAAATTTTTGACAAGGGAACCCCTTGTAAAAATAAAATATATTATACCCCCTGTAAAATAAATAATATCAAATACAACCACTGTAAAATAAATAATATCAAATATACCCCCTGTAAAATAAATAGTATCAATTTTTTGACAAGGGGTACCCCTTGCCAAAAAAAAAATATTACACCCCCTGTAAAATAAATAATATCAAATACACCCCCTGTAAAAAAAAATAATATCAAATTTTTGACAAGGGGTACCCCTTGTAAAAAAAAATATTACACCCCCTGTAAAATAAATAATATGAAATACACCCCCTGTAAAATGAATAATATGAAATACACCCCCTGTAAAATAAATAATATCAAATTTTTGACAAGGGGTACCCCTTGTAAAAAAAATATTACACCCCCTGTAAAATAAATAATATCAAATACACCCCCTGTAAAATAAATAATATCAAATACACCCCCTGTAAAATAAATAATATCAAATACACCCCCTGTAAAATAAATAATATCAAATACACCCCCTGTAAAATAAATTATATCGAATTTTTGACAAGGGGTACCCCTTGAAAAAATAAAATATATTACATCCCCTGTAAAATAAATAATATCAAATTCACCCCCTGTAAAATAAATAATATGAAATACACCCCCTGTAAAATAAATAATATCAATTTTTTGACAAGGGGTACCCCTTGTAAAAAAAATATTACACCCCTGTAAAATAAATAATATCAAATACACCCCCTGTAAAATAAATAATATCAAATACACCCCCTGTAAAATAAATAATATCAAATACACCCCCTGTAAAATAAATAATATCAAGTACACCCCCTGTAAAATAAATAATATCAAATTTTTGAGAAGGGGTACCCATTGTAAAAAAAATATTACACCCACTGTAAAATAAATAATATCAAATACACCCCCTGTAAAATAAATAATATCAAATACACCCCCTGTAAAATAAATAATATCAAATATTTGACAAGGGGTACCCCTTGTAAAAATAAATTATATTACACCCCCAGTAAAATAAATAATATCAAATACACCCCTGTAAAATAAATAATATCAATTTTTTGACAAGGGGTTCCCCTTGTAAAAAAAATATTACACCCCTGTAAAATAAATAATATCAATTTTTTGACAAGGGGTACCCCTTGTAAAAAAAATATTACACCCCTGTAAAATAAATAATATCAAATACACCCACTGTAAAATAAATAATATCAACTTCACCCCCTGTAAAATAAATAATATCAAGTAAACACCCTGTAAAATAAATAATATAAAATTTTTGACAAGGGGTACCCCTTATAAAAAAAAAATTACACCCCTGTAAAATAAATAATATCAAATTTTTGACAAGGGGTACCCCTTGTAAAAATAAAATATATTACACCCCCTGTAAAATAAATAATATCAAATTTTTGACAAGGGGTACCCCTTGTAAAAATAAAATATATTACACCCCCTGTAAAATAAATAATATCAAATACACCCCCAGTAAAATAAATAATATCAAATTTTTGATAAGGGGTACCCCTTGTAAAAATAAAATATATTACACCCCCTGTAAAATAAATAATATCAAATACACCCCCTGTAAAATAAATAATATCAAATTTTTGACAAGGGGTAACCCTTGTAAAAATAAAATATATTACACCCCCTGTAAAATAAATAATATCAAAAATTTGACAAGGGGTACCCCTTGTTAAAATAAAATATATTACACCCGCTGTAAAATAAATAATATCAAATACAACCACTGTAAAATAAATAATATCAAATACACCCCCTGTAAAATAAATAATATCAAATACACCCCTGTAAAATAAATAATATCAAATACAAATTCTGTAAAATAAATAATATCAAGTACACCCTATGTAAAATAAATAATATCAAATTTTTGACAAGGGGTACCCCTTGTAAAAAAAAATATTACACCCCCTGTAAAATAAATAATATCAAATACACCCCCTGTAAATAAATAATATCAAATACACCCCCTGTAAATAAATAATATCAAATTTTTGACAAGGGGTACCCCTTGTAAAAATAAAATATATTACACCCCCTGTAAAATAAATAATATCAAATACACCCCCTGTAAAAAAAATAATATCAAGTACACCCCCTGTAAAATAAATAATATCAAATTTTTGACAAGGGGTACCCCTTGTAAAAAAATATATTACACCAACTGTAAAATAAATAATATCAAATTTTTGACAATTGGTACCCCTTATAAAAAAAAAATTACACCCCTGTAAAATAAATAATATCAAATTTTTGACAAGGGGTACCCCTTGTAAAAATAAAATATATTACACCCCCTGTAAAATAAATAATATCAAATTTTTGACAAGGGGTACCCCTTGTAAAAATAAAATATATTACACCCCCTGTAAAATAAATAATATCAAATACACCCCCAGTAAAATAAATAATATCAAATTTTTGATAAGGGGTACCCCTTGTAAAAATAAAATATATTACACCCCCTGTAAAATAAATAATATCAAATACACCCCCTGTAAAATAAATAATATCAAATACACCCCCTGTAAAATAAATAATATAAAATTTTAGAAAAGGGGTACCCCTTGTAAAAAAAATATTACACCCACTGTAAAATAAATAATATCAAATACACCCTTAGTAAAATAAATAATATCAAATTTTTGACAAGGGGTAACCCTTGTAAAAATAAAATATATTACACCCCCTGTAAAATAAATAATATCAAAAATTTGACAAGGGGTACCCCTTGTTAAAATAAAATATATTACACCCGCTGTAAAATAAATAATATCAAATACAACCACTGTAAAATAAATAATATCAAATACACCCCCTGTAAAATAAATAATATCAAATACACCCCTGTAAAATAAATAATATCAAATACAAATTCTGTAAAATAAATAATATCAAGTACACCCTATGTAAAATAAATAATATCAAATTTTTGACAAGGGGTACCCCTTGTAAAAAAAAATATTACACCCCCTGTAAAATAAATAATATCAAATACACCCCCTGTAAATAAATAATATCAAATACACCCCCTGTAAATAAATAATATCAAATTTTTGACAAGGGGTACCCCTTGTAAAAATAAAATATATTACACCCCCTGTAAAATAAATAATATCAAATACACCCCCTGTAAAAAAAATAATATCAAGTACACCCCCTGTAAAATAAATAATATCAAATTTTTGACAAGGGGTACCCCTTGTAAAAAAATATATTACACCAACTGTAAAATAAATAATATCAAATTTTTGACAATTGGTACCCCTTGTAAAAATAAAATATATTACACCCCCTGTAAAATAAATAATATCAAATTTTTGACAAGGGGTACCCCTTGTAAAAATAAAATATATTACACCCCCTGTAAAATATATAATATCAAGTACACCCCCTGTAAAATATATAATATCAAGTACACACCCTGTAAAATAAATAGTATCAAATTTTTGAAAAGGGGTACCCCTTGTAAAAAAAAATATTACACCCCCTATTAAAATAAATAATATCAAATTTTTGACAAGGGGTACCCCTTGTAAAAAAAATATATTACAACCCCTGTAAAATAAATAATATCAAATATTTGACAAGGGGTACCCCTTGTAAAAATAAAATATATTACACCCCCTGTAAAATAAATAATATCAAATACACCCCCTGTAAAATATATAATATCAAGTACACCCCCTGTAAAATAAATAATATCAAATTTTTCAAATGGGGTACCCCTTGTAAAAAAAAATATTACACCCCCTGTTAAAATAAATAATATCAAATTTTTGACAAATGGTACCCCTTGTAAAAAAAATATATTACAACCCCGTTAAAATAAATAATATCAAATATTTGACAAGGGGTACCCCTTATAAAAAAATAAAATATATTACATCCCCTGTAAAATAAATAATATCAAATACAACCACTGTAAAATAAATAATATAAAATTTTTGAAAAGGGGTACCCCTTGTAAAAAAAATATTACACCTCTGTAAAATAAATAATATCAAATACACCCCCTGTAAAATAAATAATATCAACTACACCCCCTGTAAAATAAATAATATCAAGTACACACCCTGTAAAATAAATAATATAAAATTTTTGAAAAGGGGTACCCCTTATAAAAAAAAATTACACCCCTGTAAAATAAATAATATCAAATTTTTGACAAGGGTTACCCCTTGTAAAAATAAAATATATTACACCCCCTGTAAAATAAATAATATCAAATACACCCCCTGTAAAATAAATAATATCAAATTTTTGATAAGGGGTACCCCTTGTAAAAATAAAATATATTACACCCCCTGTAAAATAAATAATATCAAATACACCCCCTGTAAAATAAATAATTTCAAATACACCCCCTGTAAAATAAATAATATAAAATTTTTGAAAAGTGGTACCCCTTGTAAAAAAAATTACACCCCTGTAAAATAAATAATATCAAATTTTTGACAAGGGTTACCCCTTGTAAAAATAAAATATATTACACCCCCTGTAAAATAAATAATATCAAATACACCCCCTGTAAAATAAATAATATCAAATTTTTGATAAGGGGTACCCCTTGTAAAAATAAAATATATTACACCCCCTGTAAAATAAATAATATCAAATACACCCCCTGTAAAATAAATAATTTCAAATACACCCCCTGTAAAATAAATAATATAAAATTTTTGAAAAGGGGTACCCCTTGTAAAAAAAATATTACACCCCCTGTAAAATAAATAATATCAAATACACTCTTTGTAAAATAAATAATATCAAATTTTTGACAAGGAGTACCCCTTGTAAAAATAAAATATATTACACCCCCTGTAAAATAAATAATATCAAAAATTTGACAAGGGGTACCCCTTGTTAAAATAAAATATATTACACCCGCTGTAAAATAAATAATATCAAATAAAACCACTGTAAAATAAATAATATCAAATACACCCCCGGTAAAATAAATAATTTCAAATACACCCCTGTAAAATAAATAATATCAAATACAACCCCTGTAAAATAAATAATATCAAGTACACCCTATGTAAAATAAATAATATCAAATTTTTGACAAGGGGTACCCCTTGTAAAAAAAAATATTACACCCCCTGTAAAATAAATAATATCAAATACACCCCCTGTAAATAAATAATATCAAATACACCCCTCTAAATAAATAATATCAAATACACCCCCTGTAAAATAAATAATATCAAATACACCCCCTGTAAAATAAATAATATCAAATACACCCCCTGTAAAATAAATAATATCAAATTTTTGGCAAGGGGTACCCCTTGTAAAAATAAATATATTACACCCCCTTTAAAATAAATAATATCAAATACACCCCCTGTAAAAGAACTAATATCAAGTACACCCCCTGTAAAATAAATAATATCAAATACACCCCCTGTAAAAGAAATAATATCAAGTACACCCCCTGTAAAATAAATAATATCAAATTTTTGACAAGGGGTACCCCTTGTAAAAAATATATTACACCAACTGTAAAATAAATAATATCAAATTTTTGACAATTGCTACCTCTTGTAAAAATAAAATATATTACACCCCCTGTAAAATAAATAATATCAAATTTTTGACAAGGGGTACCCCTTGTAAAAATAAAAAATATTACACCCCCTGTAAAATAAATAATATCAAATACACCCCCTGTAAAATATATAATATCAAGTACACCCCCTGTAAAATAAATAATATCAAATTTTTCTAATGGGGTACCCCTTGTAAAAAAAAAATATTACACCCCCTGTTAAAATAAATAATATCAAATTTTTGACAAGGGGTACCCCTTGTAAAAAAAATATATTACACCCCCTGTAAAATAAATAATATCAAATATTTGACAAGGGGTACCCCTTGTAAAAATAAAATATATTACACCCCCTGTAAAATAAATAATATCAAATACAACCACTGTAAAATAAATAATATCAAATACAACCCCTGTAAAATAAATAATATCAAGTACATCCTATGTAAAATAAATAATATCAAATTTTTGACAAGGGGTACCCCATGTAAAAAAAAATATTACACCACCTGTAAAATAAATAATATCAAATACACCCCCTGTAAATAAATAATATCAAATACACCCCCTGTAAATAAATAATATCAAATACACCCCCTGTAAAATAAATAATATCAAATACACCCCCTGTAAAATATATAATATCAAGTACACCCCCTGTAAAATAAATAATATCAAATGTTTGACAAGGGGTACCCCTTGTAAAAAAAATATATTATTGTAAAATAAATAATATCAAATATTTGACAAAGGGTACCCCTTGTAAAAATAAAATATATTACACCCCCTGTAAAATAAATAATATCAAATTTTTGACAAGGGTACCCCTTGTAAAAATAAAATATATTACACCCCCTGTAAAGTAAATAATATCAAATACACCCCCTGTAAAATAAATAGTATCAATTTTTTGACAAGGGGTACCCCTTGCAAAAAAAATATTACACCCCCCGTAAAATAAATAATATCAAATACACCCCCTGTAAAATAAATAATATCAAATACACCCCCTGTAAAATAAATAATATCAAATTTTTGACAAGGGGTACCCCTTGTAAAAAAAAAAATATTACACCCCCTGTAAAATAAATAATATGAAATACACCCCCTGTAAAATAAATAATATCAAATACACCCCCTGTAAAATATATAATATCAAATACACCCCCTGTAAAATTAATTATATCAAATACACCCCCCGTAAAATTAATAATATCAAGTACACCCCCTGTAAAATAAATAATATCAAATACACCCCCTGTAAAATTAATTATATCAAATACACCCCCCGTAAAATTAATAATATCAAGTACACCCCCTGTAAAATAAATAATATCAAATTTTTCACAAAGGGTACCCCTTGTAAAAAAAAATATTACACCCTCTGTAAAATAAATAATATCAAATTTTTGACAAGGGGTACCCCTTGTAAAAATAAAATATATTACACCCCCTGTAAAATAAATAATATCAAATACACCCCCTGTAAAATATATAATATCAAATACACCCCCTGTAAAATTAATTATATCAAATACACCCCCCGTAAAATTAATAATATCAAGTACACCCCCTGTAAAATAAATAATATCAAATACACCCCCTGTAAAATTAATTATATCAAATACACCCCCCGTAAAATTAATAATATCAAGTACACCCCCTGTAAAATAAATAATATCAAATTTTTCACAAAGGGTACCCCTTGTAAAAAAAAATATTACACCCTCTGTAAAATAAATAATATCAAATTTTTGACAAGGGGTACCCCTTGTAAAAAAAATATATTATTGTAAAATAAATAATATCAAATATTTGACAAAGGGTACCCCTTGTAAAAATAAAATATATTACACCCCCTGTAAAATAAATAATATCAAATTTTTGACAAGGGTACCCCTTGTAAAAATAAAATATATTACACCCCCTGTAAAGTAAATAATATCAAATACACCCCCTGTAAAATAAATAGTATCAATTTTTTGACAAGGGGTACCCCTTGCAAAAAAAAAATATTACACCCCCCGTAAAATAAATAATATCAAATACACCCCCTGTAAAATAAATAATATCAAATACACCCCCTGTAAAATAAATAATATCAAATTTTTGACAAGGGGTACCCCTTGTAAAAAAAAAAATATTACACCCCCTGTAAAATAAATAATATGAAATACACCCCCTGTAAAATAAATAATATGAAATACACCCCCTGTAAAATAAATAATATGAAATACACCCCCTGTAAAATAAATAATATGAAATACACCCCCTGTAAAATAAATAATATGAAATACACCCCCTGTAAAATAAATAATATCAAATTTTTGACAAGTTGTACCCCTTGTAAAAAAAATATTACACCCCCTGTAAAATAAATAATATCAAATACACCCCCTGTAAAATATATAATATCAAATACACCCCCTGTAAAATTAATTATATCAAATACACCCCCCGTAAAATTAATAATATCAAGTACACCCCCTGTAAAATTAATTATATCAAATACACCCCCCGTAAAATTAATAATATCAAGTACACCCCCCGTAAAATAAATAATATGAAATACACCCCCTGTAAAATAAATAATATGAAATACACCCCCTGTAAAATAAATAATATGAAATACACCCCCTGTAAAATAAATAATATCAAATTTTTGACAAGTTGTACCCCTTGTAAAAAAAATATTACACCCCCTGTAAAATAAATAATATCAAATACACCCCCTGTAAAATATATAATATCAAATACACCCCCTGTAAAATTAATTATATCAAATACACCCCCTGTAAAATAAATAATATCAAATACACCCCCTGTAAAATTAATTATATCAAATACAACCCCCGTAAAATTAATAATATCAAGTACACCCCCTGTAAAATAAATAATATCAAATTTTTCACAAAGGGTACCCCTTGTAAAAAAAAATATTACACCCTCTGTAAAATAAATAATATCAAATTTTTGACAAGGGGTACCCCTTGTAAAAATAAAATATATTACACCCCCTGTAAAATAAATAATATCAAATACACCCCCTGTAAAATATATAATATCAAATACACCCCCTGTAAAATTAATTATATCAAATACACCCCCCGTAAAATTAATAATATCAAGTACACCCCCTGTAAAATAAATAATATCAAATACACCCCCTGTAAAATTAATTATATCAAATACACCCCCCGTAAAATTAATAATATCAAGTACACCCCCTGTAAAATAAATAATATCAAATTTTTCACAAAGGGTACCCCTTGTAAAAAAAAATATTACACCCTCTGTAAAATAAATAATATCAAATTTTTGACAAGGGGTACCCCTTGTAAAAATAAAATATATTACACCCCCTGTAAAATAAATAATATCAAATACACCCCCTGTAAAATATATAATATCAAGTACACCCCCTGTAAAATAAATAATATCAAAATTTGAAAAGGGGTACCCCTTGTAAAAAAAAATATTACACCCCCTGTTAAAATAAATAATATCAAATTTTTGACAAGGGGTACCCCTTGTAAAAAAATATATTACACCCCCTGTAAATTAAATAATATCAAATTTTTGACAAGGGGTACCCCTTGTAAAAATAAAATATATTACACCCCCTGTAAAATAAATAATATCAAATTTTTGACAAGGGTACCCCTTGTAAAAAAATATATTACATACTGGAAAATAAATAATATCAAATTTTTGACAAGGGGTACCCCTTGTAAAAAAATATATTACATACTGGAAAATAAATAATATCAAATTTTTGACAAGGGGTACCCCTTGTAAAAATAAAATATATTACACCCCCTGTAAAAAAATAATATCAAATACACCCGCTGTAAAATATATAATATCAAGTACACCCCCTGTAAAATAAATAATATCAAATTTTTGAAAAGGGGTACCCCTTGTAAAAAAAAGTATTACACCCCCTGTAAAATAAATAATATCAAATTTTTGACAAGGGGTACCCCTTGTAAAAAAAATATATTACACCCCCTGTAAATTAAATAATATCAAATATTTGACAAGGGGTACCCCTTGTTAAAATAAGATATATTACACCCACTGTAAAATAAATAATATCAAATTTTTGACAAGGGTACCCCTTGTAAAAATAAAATATATTATACCCCCTGTAAAATAAATAATATCAAATACAACCACTGTAAAATAAATAATATCAAATATACCCCCTGTAAAATAAATAATATCAATTTTTTGACAAGGGGTACCCCTTGCCAAAAAAAAAAAAATATTACACCCCCTGTAAAATAAATAATATCAAATACACCCCCTGTAAAAAAAAATATTACACCCCCTGTAAAATAAATAATATGAAATACACCCCCTGTAAAATGAATAATATGAAATACACCCCCTGTAAAATAAATAATATCAAATTTTTGACAAGGGGTACCCCTTGTAAAAAAAATATTACACCCCCTGTAAAATAAATAATATCAAATACACCCCCTGTAAAATAAATAATATCAAATACACCTCCTGTAAAATTAATAATATCCAGTAGACCCCCTGTAAAATAAATAATATCAAATTTTTGACAAGGGGTACCCCTTGTAAAAAAATATTACACCCCCTGTAAATTAAATATTATCAAATACACCCCCTGTAAAATATATAATATCAAATACACCCCCTATAAAATTAATTATATCAAATACACCCCCCCGTAAAATTAATAACATCATGTACACCCATTGTAAAATAAATAATATCAAATTTTTGACAAAGGGTACCCCTTGTAAAAAAAAATATTACACCCCCTTTAAAATAAATAATATCAAATTTTTGACAAGGGTACCCCTTGTAAAAAAATATATTACATACTGGAAAATAAATAATATCAAATTTTTGACAAGGGGTACCACTTGTAAAAAAATATATTACATACTGGAAAATAAATAATATCAAATTTTTGACAAGGGGTACCCCTTGTAAAAATAAAATATATTACACCCCCTGTAAAAAAATAATATCAAATACACCCGCTGTAAAATATATAATATCAAGTACACCCCCTGTAAAATAAATAATATCAAATTTTTGAAAAGGGGTACCCCTTGTAAAAAAAAGTATTACACCCCCTGTAAAATAAATAATATCAAATTTTTGACAAGGGGTACCCCTTGTAAAAAAAATATATTACACCCCCTGTAAATTAAATAATATCAAATATTTGACAAGGGGTACCCCTTGTTAAAATAAGATATATTACACCCACTGTAAAATAAATAATATCAAATTTTTGACAAGGGAACCCCTTGTAAAAATAAAATATATTATACCCCCTGTAAAATAAATAATATCAAATACAACCACTGTAAAATAAATAATATCAAATATACCCCCTGTAAAATAAATAGTATCAATTTTTTGACAAGGGGTACCCCTTGCCAAAAAAAAAATATTACACCCCCTGTAAAATAAATAATATCAAATACACCCCCTGAAAAAAAAAATAATATCAAATTTTTGACAAGGGGTACCCCTTGTAAAAAAAAATATTACACCCCCTGTAAAATAAATAATATGAAATACACCCCCTGTAAAATGAATAATATGAAATACACCCCCTGTAAAATAAATAATATCAAATTTTTGACAAGGGGTACCCCTTGTAAAAAAAATATTAAACCCCCTGTAAAATAAATAATATCATGTACACCCCCTGTAAAATAAATAATATCAAATTTTTGACAAAGGGTACCCCTTGTAAAAAAAAATATTACACCCCCTTTAAAATAAATAATATCAAATTTTTGACAAGGGGTACCCCTTGTAAAAAAATATATTACACCCCCTGTAAAATAAATAATATCAAATTTTTGATCAGGGGTACCCCTTGTAAAAATAAAATATATTACACCCCCTGTAAAATAAATAATATCAAATACACCCCCTGTAAAATATATAATATCAAGTACACGCCCTGTATAATAAATAGTATAAATTTTTTGACAAGGGGTACCCCTTGCAAAAAAAATATTACACCCCCTGTAAAATAAATAATATCAAATTTTTGACAAGGGGTACCCCTTGTAAAAAAAATATATTACACCCCCTGTAAATTAAATAATATCAAATATTTGACAAGGGGTACCCCTTGTTAAAATAAGATATATTACACCCACTGTAAAATAAATAATATCAAATTTTTGACAAGGGTACCCCTTGTAAAAATAAAATATATTATACGCCCTGTAAAATAAATAATATCAAATACAACCACTGTAAAATAAATAATATCAAATATACCCCCTGTAAAATAAATAGTATCAATTTTTTGACAAGGGGTACCCCTTGCCAAAAAAAAAATATTACACCCCCTGTAAAATAAATAATATCAAATACACCCCCTGTAAAATAAATAATATCAAATTTTTGACAAGGGGTACCCCTTGTAAAAAAAAATATTACACCCCCTGTAAAATAAATAATATGAAATACACCCCCTGTAAAATGAATAATATGAAATACACCCCCTGTAAAATAAATAATATCAAATTTTTGACAAGGGGTACCCCTTGTAAAAAAAATATTACACCCCCTGTAAAATAAATAATATCAAATACACCCCCTGTAAAATAAATAATATCAAATACACCTCCTGTAAAATTAATAATATCAAGTAGACCCCCTGTAAAATAAATAATATCAAATTTTTGACAAGGGGTACCCCTTGTAAAAAAATATTACACCCCCTGTAAATTAAATAATATCAAATACACCCCCTGTAAAATATATAATATCAAATACACCCCCTATAAAATTAATTATATCAAATACACCCCCCCGTAAAATTAATAATATCATGTACACCCCCTGTAAAATAAATAATATCAAATTTTTGACAAGGGGTACCCCTTGTAAAAAAAATATTACACCCCCTGTAAAATAAATAATATCAAATACACCCCCTGTAAAATAAATAATATCAAATACACCTCCTGTAAAATTAATAATATCAAGTAGACCCCCTGTAAAATAAATAATATCAAATTTTTGACAAGGGGTACCCCTTGTAAAAAAATATTACACCCCCTGTAAATTAAATAATATCAAATACACCCCCTGTAAAATAAATTATATCAAATACACCCCCTATAAAATTAATTATATCAAATACACCCCCCCGTAAAATTAATAATATCATGTACACCCCCTGTAAAATAAATAATATCAAATTTTTGACAAAGGGTACCCCTTGTAAAAAAAAATATTACACCCCCTTTAAAATAAATAATATCAAATTTTTGACAAGGGGTACCCCTTGTAAAAAAATATATTACACCCCCTGTAAAATAAATAATATCAAATTTTTGACAAGGGGTACCCCTTGTAAAAATAAAATATATTACACCCCCTGTAAAATAAATAATATCAAATACACCCCCTGTAAAATATATAATATCAAGTACACGCCCTGTATAATAAATAGTATAAATTTTTTGACAAGGGGTACCCCTTGCAAAAAAAAATATTACACCCCCTGTAAAATAAATAATATCAAATTTTTGACAAGGGGTACCCCTTGTAAAAAAAATATATTACACCCCCTGTAAATTAAATAATATCAAATATTTGACAAGGGGTACCCCTTGTTAAAATAAGATATATTACACCCACTGTAAAATAAATAATATCAAATTTTTGACACGGGTACCCCTTGTAAAAATAAAATATATTATACCCCCTGTAAAATAAATAATATCAAATACAACCACTGTAAAATAAATAATATCAAATATACCCCCTGTAAAATAAATAGTATCAATTTTTTGACAAGGGGTACCCCTTGCCAAAAAAAAAATATTACACCCCCTGTAAAATAAATAATATCAAATACACCCCCTGTAAAATAAATAATATCAAATTTTTGACAAGGGGTACCCCTTGTAAAAAAAAATATTACACCCCCTGTAAAATAAATAATATGAAATACACCCCCTGTAAAATGAATAATATGAAATACACCCCCTGTAAAATAAATAATATCAAATACACCCCCTGTAAAATAAATAATATCAAATACACCTCCTGTAAAATTAATAATATCAAGTAGACCCCCTGTAAAATAAATAATATCAAATTTTTGACAAGGGGTACCCCTTGTAAAAAAATATTACACCCCCTGTAAATTAAATAATATCAAATACACCCCCTGTAAAATATATAATATCAAATACACCCCCTATAAAATTAATTATATCAAATACACCCCCCCGTAAAATTAATAATATCATGTACACCCCCTGTAAAATAAATAATATCAAATTTTTGACAAAGTTTACCCCTTGTAAAAAAAAATATTACACCCCCTTTAAAATAAATAATATCAAATTTTTGACAAGGGGTACCCCTTGTAAAAAAATATATTACACCCCCTGTAAAATAAATAATATCAAATTTTTGACAAGGGGTTCCCCTTGTAAAAATAAAATATATTACACCCCCTGTAAAATAAATAATATCAAATACACCCCCTGTAAAATATATAATATCAAGTACACGCCCTGTAAAATAAATAGTATCAATTTTTTGACAAGTTGTACCCCTTGCAAAAAAAAATATTACACCCCCTGTAAAATAAATAATATGAAATACACCCCCTGTAAAATAAATAATATGAAATACACCCCCTGTAAAATAAATAATATGAAATACACCCCCTGTAAAATAAATAATATGAAATACACCCCCTGTAAAATAAATAAGATCAAATTTTTGACAAGGGGTACCCCTTGTAAAAAAAATATTACACCCCTGTAAAATAAATAATATCAAATACACCCCTGTAAAATAAATAATATCAATACACCCCCTGTAAAATTAATAATATCAAGTACACCCCCTGTAAAATAAATAATATCAAATTTTTGACAAGGGGTACCCCTTGTAAAAAAATATTACACCCCTTGTAAAATAAATAATATCAAATTTTTGAAGAGGGGTACCCCTTGTAAAAAATATATTACACCCCCTGTAAAATAAATAATATCAAATTTTTGACAAGGGGTACCCCTTGTAAAAATAAAATGTATTACACCCCCTGTAAAATAAATAATATCAAATACACCCCCTGTAAAATATATAATATCAAGTACACCCCCTGTAAAATAAATAGTATCAATTTTTTGACAAGGGGTACCCCTTGCAAAAAAAAAAATATTACACCCCTGTAAAATAAATAATATCAAATACACCCCCTGTAAAATAAATAATATCAAATTTTTGACAAGGGTACCCCTTGTAAAAAAAAATATTACACCCCCTGTAAAATAAATAATATGAAATACACCCCCTGTAAAATAAATAATATCAAATTTTTGACAAGGGGTACCCCTTGTAAAAAAAATATTACATCCCCTGTAAAATAAATAATATCAAATACACCCCTGTAAAATAAATAATATCAATACACCCTTGTCAAATTTTTGACAAGGGGTACCCCTTGTAAAAATAAAATATATTACACCCCCTGTAAAATAAATAATATCAAATACAACCACTGTAAAATAAAAAATATCAAATACACCCCCTGTAAAATAAAAAGTATCAATTTTTTGACAAGGGGTACCCCTTGCAAAAAAAAAAAATATTACACCCCTGTAAAATAAATAATATCAAATACACCCCTGTAAAATAAATAATATCAAATTTTTGACAAGGGGTACCTATTGTAAAAAAAATATTACACCCCTTGTAAAATAAATAATATCAAATTTTTGACAAGGGGTAAACCTTGTAAAAAATATATTTCACCTTCTGTAAAATAAATAATATCAAATTTTTGACAAAGGGTACCCCTTGTAAAAAAAAATATTACACCCCCTGTAAAATAAATAATATCAAATTTTTGACAAGGGTTACCCCTTGTAAAAAAATATATTACACCCCCTGTAAAATAAATAATATCAAATACACCCCCTGTAAAATATATAATATCAAGTACACCCCCTGTAAAATAAATAATATCAAATTTTTGAAAAGGGGTACCCCTTGTAAAAAAAAATATTACACCCCTTGTAAAATAAATAATATCAAATTTTTGACAAGGGGTAACCCTTGTAAAAAATATATTACACCCCCTGTAAAATAAATAATATCAAATTTTTGACATGGGGTACCCCTTGTAAAAATAAAATATATTACACCCCCTGTAAAATAAATAATATCAAATACAACCACTGTAAAATAAATAATATCAAATACACCCCCTGTAAAATAAATAATATCAAATACACCCCCTGTAAAATAAATAGTATCAATTTTTTGACAAGGGGTACCCCTTGCAAAAAAAAAATATTACACCCCCTGTAAAATAAATAATATGAAATACACCCCCTGTAAAATAAATAATATCAAATTTTTGACAAGGGGTACCCCTTGTAAAAAAATATTACACCCCTGTAAAATAAATAATATCAATACACCCCCTGTAAAATTAATAATATCAAGTACACCCCCTGTAAAATAAATAATATCAAAATTTTGTCAAGGGGTACCCCTTGTAAAAAAAAATATTACACCCCTTGTAAAATAAATAATATCAAATTTTTGACAAGGGGTACCCCTTGTAAAAATAAAATATATTACACCCCCTGTAAAATAAATAATATCAAATACACCCCCTGTAAAATATATAATGTCAAGTACACCCCCTGTAAAATAAATAATATCAAAATTTGAAAAGGGGTACCCCTTGTAAAAAAAAAATATTACACCCCCTGTAAAATAAATAATATCAAATTTTTGACAAGGGGTACCCCTTGTAAAAAAATATATTACACCCCCTGTAAATTAAATATATCAAATATTTGACAAGGGGTACCCCTTGTTAAAATAAAATATATTACACCCCCTGTAAAATAAATAATATCAAATTTTTGACAAGGGTACCCCTTGTAAAAATAAAATATATTACACCCCCTGTAAAATAAATAATATAAAATACAACCCCTGTAAAATAAATAATATCAAATATACCCCCTGTAAAATAAATAGTATCAATTTTTTGACACGGGGTACCCCTTGCAAAAAAAAAATATTACATCCCCTGTAAAATAAATAATATCAAATACACCCCCTGTAAAATAAATAATTTCAAATTTTTGACAAGGGGTACCCCCTGTAAAAAAAATATTACACCCCTGTAAAATAAATAATATGAAATACACCCCCTGTAAAATAAATAATATGAAATACACCCCCTGTAAAATAAATAATATGAAATACACCTCCTGTAAAATAAATAATATCAAATTTTTGACAAGGGGTACCCCTTGTAAAAAAAATATTACACCCCCTGTAAAATAAATAATATCAAATACACCCCCTGTAAAATAAATAATATCAAATACACCTCCTGTAAAATTAATAATATCAAGTACACCCCCTGTAAAATAAAAAATATCAAATTTTTGACAAGGGGTACCCCTTGTAAAAAAAATATTACACCCCTTGTAAAATAAATAATATCAAATTTTTGACAAGGGGTACCCCTTGTAAAAAATATATTACACCCCCTGTAAAATAAATAATATAAAATTTTTGACAAGGGGTACCCCTTGTAAAAATAAAATATATTACACCCCCTGTAAAATAAATAATATCAAATTTTTGACAAGGGTACCCCTTGTAAAAATAAAATATATTACACCCCCTGTAAAATAAATAATATCAAATACAACCACTCTAAAATAAATAATATCAAATTTTTGAAAAGGGGTACCCCTTGTAAAAAAAATATTACACCCCCTGTAAAATAAATAATATCAAATTTTTGACAAGGGGTACCCCTAGTAAAAAAAAATATATTACACCCCCTGTAAAATTAATAATATCAAATATTTGACAAGGGGTACCCCTTGTAAAAATAAAATATATTACACCCCCTGTAAAATAAATAATATCAAATACACCCCCTGTAAAATAAATAATATGAAATACACCCCGTGTAAAATAAATAATATCAAATTTTTGACAAGGGGTACCCCTTGTAAAAAAATATTACACCCCCTGTAAAATAAATAATATCAAATACACCCCCTGTAAAATATATAATATCAAATACACCCCATTTAAATTAATTATATCAAATACACCCCCCGTAAAATTAATAATATCAAGTACACCCCCTGTAAAATAAATAATATCAAACACACCCCCTGTAAAATTAATTATATCAAATACACCCCCCGTAAAATTAATAATATCAAGTACACCCCCTGTAAAATAAATAATATCAAATTTTTCACAAAGGGTACCCCTAGTAAAAAAAAATATTACACCCTCTGTAAAATAAATAATATCAAATTTTTGACAAGGGGTACCCCTTGTAAAAATAAAATATATTACACCCCCTGTAAAATAAATAATATCAAATACACCTCCTGTAAAATATATAATATCAAGTACACCCCCTGTAAAATAAAAAATATCAAATTTTTGAAAAGGGGTTTCCCTTGTAAAAAAAAATATGTTACACCCCCTGTAAACTAAATAATATCAAATATTTGACAAGGGGTACCCCTTGTAAAAATAAAATATATTACACCCCCTGTAAAATAAATAATATCAAATTTTTGACAAGGGTACCCCTTGTAAAAATAAAATATATTACACCCCCTGTAAAATAAATAATATCAAATACAACCACTGTAAAATAAATAATATCAAATACACCCCCTGTAAAATAAATAGTATCAATTTTTTGACAAGGGGTACCACTTGCAAAAAAAAAAAAATATTACACCCCCTGTAAAATAAATAATATGAAATACACCCCCTGTAAAATAAATAATATCAAATTTTTGACAAGGGGTACCCCTTGTAAAAAAATATTACACCCCTGTAAAATAAATAATATCAAATACACCCCCTGTAAAATAAATAATATCAATACACCCCCTGTAAAATTAATAATATCAAGTACACCCCCTGTAAAATAAATAATATCAAATTTTTGACAAGTGGTACCCCATGTAAAAAAAATATTACACCCCTTGTAAAATAAATAATATCAAATTTTTGACAAGGGGTACCCATTGTAAAAAAATATATTACATACTGGAAAATAAATAATATCAAGTTTTTGACAAGGGGTACCCCTTGTAAAAATAAAATATATAACACCCCCTGTAAAAAAAATAATAAAAAATACACCCCCTGTAAAATATATAATATCAAGTACACCCCCTGTAAAATAAATAATATCAAATTTTTGAAAAGGGGTACCCCTTGTAAAAAAAAAATATTACACCCCCTGTAAAATAAATAATATCAAATTTTTGACAAGGGGTACCCCTTGTAAAAAAATATATTACACCCCCTGTAAATTAAATAATATCAAATATTTGACAAGGGGTACCCCTTGTTAAAATAAAATATATTACACCCCCTGTAAAATAAATAATATCAAATTTTTGACAAGGGTACCCCTTGTAAAAATAAAATATATTATACCCCCTGTAAAATAAATAATATCAAATACAACCACTGCAAAATAAATAATATCAAATATACCCCCTGTAAAATAAATAATATCAAATTTTTGACAAGGGGTACCCCTTGTAAAAAAAAATATTACTCCCCCTGTAAAATAAATAATATGAAATACACCCCCTGTAAAATGAATAATATGAAATACACCCCCTGTAAAATAAATAATATCAAATTTTTGACAAGGGGTACCCCTTGTAAAAAAAAAATATTACACCCCCTGTAAAATAAATAATATGAAATATACCCCCTGTAAAATAAATAGTATCAAATACACCTCCTGTAAAATTAATAATATCAAGTAGACCCCCTGTAAAATAAATAATATCAAATTTTTGACAAGGGGTACCCCTTGTAAAAAAAAATATTACACCCCCTGTAAATTAAATAATATCAAATACACCCCCTGTAAAATATATAATATCAAATACACCCCCTGTAAAATATATAATATCAAATACACCCCCTATAAAATTAATTATATCAAATACACCCCCCCCCCCGTAAGATTAATAATATCAAGTACACCCCCTGTAAAATAAATAATATCAAATTTTTGACAAAGGGTACCCCTTGTAAAAAAAAATATTACACCCCCTGTAAAATAAATAATATCAAATTTTTGACAAGGGGTACCCCTTGTAAAAAAATATATTACACCCCCTGTAAAATAAATAATATCAAATTTTTGACAAGGGGTACCCCTTATAAAAATAAAATATATTACACCCCTGTAAAATAAATAATATCAAATTTTTGACAAGGGGTACCCCTTGTAAAAATAAAATATATTACACCCCCTGTAAAATAAATAATATCAAATACACCCCCTGTAAAATATATAATATCAAGTACACCCCTGTAAAATAAATAATATCAAATTTTTGAAAAGGGGTACCCCTTGTAAAAAAAATATATTACACCCCCTGTAAACTAAATAATATCAAATATTTGACAAGGGTACCCCTTGTAAAAATAAAATATATTACACACCCTGTAAAATAAATAATATCAAATACAACCACTGTAAAATAAATAATATCAAATACACCCCCTGTAAAATAAATAGTATCAATTTTTTGACAAGGGGTACCCCTTGCAAAAAAAATATTACACCCTCTGTAAAATAAATAATATGAAATACACCCCCTGTAAAATAAATAATATCAATACACCCCCTGTAAAATAAATAATATCAAATTTTTGACAAGGGGTTCCCCTTGTAAAAAAAAATATTACACCCCCTGTAAAATAAATAATATGAAATACACCCCCTGTAAAATAAATAATATCAAATTTTTGACAATTGGTACCCCTTGTAAAAAATATATTACACCCCTGTAAAATAAATAATATCAAATACACCAATGTAAAATAAATAATATCAATACACCCCCTGTAAAATTAATAATATCAAGTACACCCCCTGTAAAATAAATAATATCAAATTTTTGACAAAGGGTACCCCTTGTAAAAAAAAATATTACACCCCTTGTAAAATAAATAATATCAAATTTTTGACAAGGGGTACCCCTTGTAAAAAAATATATTACACCCCCTGTAAAATAAATAATATCAAATTTTTGACAAGGGGTACCCCTTGTAAAAATAAAATATATTACACCCCTGTAAAATAAATAATATCAAATTTTTGACAAGGGGTACCCCTTGTAAAAATAAAATATATTACACCCCCTGTAAAATAAATAATATCAAATACACCACCTGTAAAATATATAATATCAAGTACACCCCCTGTAAAATAAATAATATCAAATTTTTGAAAAGGGGTACCCCTTGTAAAAAAAAATATTACACCCCCTGTAAAAATAAATAATATCAAATTTTTGACAAGGGGTACCCCTTGTAAAAAAATATATTACACCCCCTGTAAACTAAATAATATCAAATATTTGACAAGGGTACCCCTTGTAAAAATAAAATATATTACACCCCCTGTAAAATAAATAATATCAAATACAACCACTGTAAAATAAATAATATCAAATACACCCCCTGTAAAATAAATAGTATCAATTTTTTGACAAGGGGTACCCCTTGCAAAAAAAAATATTACACCCCCTGTAAAATAAATAATATGAAATACACCCCCTGTAAAATAAATAATATCAAATTTTTGACAAGGGGTACCCCTTGTAAAAAATATATTACACCCCTGTAAAATAAATAATATCAAATACACCCCTGTAAAATAAATAATATCAATACACCCCCTGTAAAATTAATAATATCAAGTACACCCCCTGAAAATAAATAATATCAAATTTTTGACAAGGGGTACCCCTTGTAAAAAAAAATATTACACCCCTTGTAAAATAAATAATATCAAATTTTTGACAAGGGGTACCCCTTGTAAAAAATATATTACACCCCCTGTAAAATAAATGATATCAAATTTTTGACAAGGGGTACCCCTTGTAAAAATAAAATATATTACACCCCCTGTAAAATAAATAATATCAAATACACCCCCTGTAAAATATATAATATCAAGTACACCCCCTGTAAAATAAATAATATCAAATTTTTGAAAAGGGGTACCCCTTGTAAAAAAAAATATTACACCCCCTGTAAAATAAATAATATCAAATACACCACCTGTAAAATATATAATATCAAGTACACCCCCTGTAAAATAAATAATATCAAATTTTTGAAAAGGGGTACCCCTTGTAAAAAAAAATATTACACCCCCTGTTAAAATAAATAATATCAAATTTTTGACAAGGGGTACCCCTTGTAAAAAAATATATTACACCCCCTGTAAACTAAATAATATCAAATATTTGACAAGGGTACCCCTTGTAAAAATAAAATATATTACACCCCCTGTAAAATAAATAATATCAAATACAACCACTGTAAAATAAATAATATCAAATACACCCCCTGTAAAATAAATAGTATCAATTTTTTGACAAGGGGTACCCCTTGCAAAAAAAAATATTACACCCCCTGTAAAATAAATAATATGAAATACACCCCCTGTAAAATAAATAATATCAAATTTTTGACAAGGGGTACCCCTTGTAAAAAATATATTACACCCCTGTAAAATAAATAATATCAAATACACCCCTGTAAAATAAATAATATCAATACACCCCCTGTAAAATTAATAATATCAAGTACACCCCCTGCAAAATAAATAATATCAAATTTTTGACAAGGGGTACCCCTTGTAAAAAAAAATATTACACCCCTTGTAAAATAAATAATATCAAATTTTTGACAAGGGGTACCCCTTGTAAAAAATATATTACACCCCCTGTAAAATAAATGATATCAAATTTTTGACAAGGGGTATCCCTTGTAAAAATAAAATATATTACACCCCCTGTAAAATAAATAATATCAAATACACCCCCTGTAAAATATATAATATCAAGTACACCCCCTGTAAAATAAATAATATCAAATTTTTGAAAAGGGGTACCCCTTGTAAAAAAAATATTACACCCCCTGTAAAATAAATAATATCAAATTTTTGACAAGGGGTACCCCTTGTATAAAAATATATTACACCCCCTGTAAATTAAATAATATCAAATATTTGACAAGGGGTACCCCTTGTTAAAATAAAATATATTACACCCCCTGTAAAATAAATAATATCAAATTTTTGACAAGGGTACCCCTTGTAAAAATAAAATATATTACACCCCCTGTAAAATAAATAATATCAAATACAACCACTGTAAAATAAATAATATCAAATATACCCCCTGTAAAATAAATAGTATCAATTTTTTGACAAGGGGTACCCCTTGCAAAAAAAAAAAAATATATTACACCCCTGTAAAATAAATAATATCAAGTACACCCCCTGCAAAATAAATAATATCAAATTTTTGACAAGGGGTACCCCTTGTAAAAAAAAATATTACAACCCTTGTAAAATAAATAATATCAAATTTTTGACAAGGGGTACCCCTTGTAAAAAATATATTACACCCCCTGTAAAATAAATGATATCAAATTTTTGACAAGGGGTACCCCTTGTAAAAATAAAATATATTACACCCCCTGTAAAATAAATAATATCAAATACACCCCCTGTAAAATATATAATATCAAGTACACCCCCTGTAAAATAAATAATATCAAATTTTTGAAAAGGGGTACCCCTTGTAAAAAAAAATATTACACCCCCTGTTAAAATAAATAATATCAAATTTTTGACAAGGGGTACCCCTTGTAAAAAAATATATTACAACCCCTGTAAAATAAATAATATCAAATTTTTGACAAGTTGTACCCCTTGTAAAAAAAATATTACACCCCCTGTAAAATAAATAATATCAAATACACCCCCTGTAAAATATATAATATCAAATACACCCCCTGTAAAATTAATTATATCAAATACACCCCCTGTAAAATAAATAATATCAAATACACCCCCTGTAAAATTAATTATATCAAATACAACCCCCGTAAAATTAATAATATCAAGTACACCCCCTGTAAAATAAATAATATCAAATTTTTCACAAAGGGTACCCCTTGTAAAAAAAAATATTACACCCTCTGTAAAATAAATAATATCAAATTTTTGACAAGGGGTACCCCTTGTAAAAATAAAATATATTACACCCCCTGTAAAATAAATAATATCAAATACACCCCCTGTAAAATATATAATATCAAATACACCCCCTGTAAAATTAATTATATCAAATACACCCCCCGTAAAATTAATAATATCAAGTACACCCCCTGTAAAATAAATAATATCAAATACACCCCCTGTAAAATTAATTATATCAAATACACCCCCCGTAAAATTAATAATATCAAGTACACCCCCTGTAAAATAAATAATATCAAATTTTTCACAAAGGGTACCCCTTGTAAAAAAAAATATTACACCCTCTGTAAAATAAATAATATCAAATTTTTGACAAGGGGTACCCCTTGTAAAAATAAAATATATTACACCCCCTGTAAAATAAATAATATCAAATACACCCCCTGTAAAATATATAATATCAAGTACACCCCCTGTAAAATAAATAATATCAAAATTTGAAAAGGGGTACCCCTTGTAAAAAAAAATATTACACCCCCTGTTAAAATAAATAATATCAAATTTTTGACAAGGGGTACCCCTTGTAAAAAAATATATTACACCCCCTGTAAATTAAATAATATCAAATTTTTGACAAGGGGTACCCCTTGTAAAAATAAAATATATTACACCCCCTGTAAAATAAATAATATCAAATTTTTGACAAGGGTACCCCTTGTAAAAAAATATATTACATACTGGAAAATAAATAATATCAAATTTTTGACAAGGGGTACCCCTTGTAAAAAAATATATTACATACTGGAAAATAAATAATATCAAATTTTTGACAAGGGGTACCCCTTGTAAAAATAAAATATATTACACCCCCTGTAAAAAAATAATATCAAATACACCCGCTGTAAAATATATAATATCAAGTACACCCCCTGTAAAATAAATAATATCAAATTTTTGAAAAGGGGTACCCCTTGTAAAAAAAAGTATTACACCCCCTGTAAAATAAATAATATCAAATTTTTGACAAGGGGTACCCCTTGTAAAAAAAATATATTACACCCCCTGTAAATTAAATAATATCAAATATTTGACAAGGGGTACCCCTTGTTAAAATAAGATATATTACACCCACTGTAAAATAAATAATATCAAATTTTTGACAAGGGTACCCCTTGTAAAAATAAAATATATTATACCCCCTGTAAAATAAATAATATCAAATACAACCACTGTAAAATAAATAATATCAAATATACCCCCTGTAAAATAAATAATATCAATTTTTTGACAAGGGGTACCCCTTGCCAAAAAAAAAAAAATATTACACCCCCTGTAAAATAAATAATATCAAATACACCCCCTGTAAAAAAAAATAATATCAAATTTTTGACAAGGGGTACCCCTTGTAAAAAAAAATATTACACCCCCTGTAAAATAAATAATATGAAATACACCCCCTGTAAAATGAATAATATGAAATACACCCCCTGTAAAATAAATAATATCAAATTTTTGACAAGGGGTACCCCTTGTAAAAAAAATATTACACCCCCTGTAAAATAAATAATATCAAATACACCCCCTGTAAAATAAATAATATCAAATACACCTCCTGTAAAATTAATAATATCCAGTAGACCCCCTGTAAAATAAATAATATCAAATTTTTGACAAGGGGTACCCCTTGTAAAAAAATATTACACCCCCTGTAAATTAAATATTATCAAATACACCCCCTGTAAAATATATAATATCAAATACACCCCCTATAAAATTAATTATATCAAATACACCCCCCCGTAAAATTAATAACATCATGTACACCCATTGTAAAATAAATAATATCAAATTTTTGACAAAGGGTACCCCTTGTAAAAAAAAATATTACACCCCCTTTAAAATAAATAATATCAAATTTTTGACAAGGGTACCCCTTGTAAAAAAATATATTACATACTGGAAAATAAATAATATCAAATTTTTGACAAGGGGTACCACTTGTAAAAAAATATATTACATACTGGAAAATAAATAATATCAAATTTTTGACAAGGGGTACCCCTTGTAAAAATAAAATATATTACACCCCCTGTAAAAAAATAATATCAAATACACCCGCTGTAAAATATATAATATCAAGTACACCCCCTGTAAAATAAATAATATCAAATTTTTGAAAAGGGGTACCCCTTGTAAAAAAAAGTATTACACCCCCTGTAAAATAAATAATATCAAATTTTTGACAAGGGGTACCCCTTGTAAAAAAATATATATTACACCCCCTGTAAATTAAATAATATCAAATATTTGACAAGGGGTACCCCTTGTTAAAATAAGATATATTACACCCACTGTAAAATAAATAATATCAAATTTTTGACAAGGGAACCCCTTGTAAAAATAAAATATATTATACCCCCTGTAAAATAAATAATATCAAATACAACCACTGTAAAATAAATAATATCAAATATACCCCCTGTAAAATAAATAGTATCAATTTTTTGACAAGGGGTACCCCTTGCCAAAAAAAAAATATTACACCCCCTGTAAAATAAATAATATCAAATACACCCCCTGAAAAAAAAAATAATATCAAATTTTTGACAAGGGGTACCCCTTGTAAAAAAAAATATTACACCCCCTGTAAAATAAATAATATGAAATACACCCCCTGTAAAATGAATAATATGAAATACACCCCCTGTAAAATAAATAATATCAAATTTTTGACAAGGGGTACCCCTTGTAAAAAAAATATTAAACCCCCTGTAAAATAAATAATATCAAATACACCCCCTGTAAAATAAATAATATCAAATACACCTCCTGTAAAATTAATAATATCAAGTAGACCCCCTATAAAATTAATTATATCAAATACACCCCCCCCCGTAAAATTAATAATATCATGTACACCCCCTGTAAAATAAATAATATCAAATTTTTGACAAAGGGTACCCCTTGTAAAAAAAAATATTACACCCCCTTTAAAATAAATAATATCAAATTTTTGACAAGGGGTACCCCTTGTAAAAAAATATATTACACCCCCTGTAAAATAAATAATATCAAATTTTTGATCAGGGGTACCCCTTGTAAAAATAAAATATATTACACCCCCTGTAAAATAAATAATATCAAATACACCCCCTGTAAAATATATAATATCAAGTACACGCCCTGTATAATAAATAGTATAAATTTTTTGACAAGGGGTACCCCTTGCAAAAAAAATATTACACCCCCTGTAAAATAAATAATATCAAATTTTTGACAAGGGGTACCCCTTGTAAAAAAAATATATTACACCCCCTGTAAATTAAATAATATCAAATATTTGACAAGGGGTACCCCTTGTTAAAATAAGATATATTACACCCACTGTAAAATAAATAATATCAAATTTTTGACAAGGGTACCCCTTGTAAAAATAAAATATATTATACGCCCTGTAAAATAAATAATATCAAATACAACCACTGTAAAATAAATAATATCAAATATACCCCCTGTAAAATAAATAGTATCAATTTTTTGACAAGGGGTACCCCTTGCCAAAAAAAAAATATTACACCCCCTGTAAAATAAATAATATCAAATACACCCCCTGTAAAATAAATAATATCAAATTTTTGACAAGGGGTACCCCTTGTAAAAAAAAATATTACACCCCCTGTAAAATAAATAATATGAAATACACCCCCTGTAAAATGAATAATATGAAATACACCCCCTGTAAAATAAATAATATCAAATTTTTGACAAGGGGTACCCCTTGTAAAAAAAATATTACACCCCCTGTAAAATAAATAATATCAAATACACCCCCTGTAAAATAAATAATATCAAATACACCTCCTGTAAAATTAATAATATCAAGTAGACCCCCTGTAAAATAAATAATATCAAATTTTTGACAAGGGGTACCCCTTGTAAAAAAATATTACACCCCCTGTAAATTAAATAATATCAAATACACCCCCTGTAAAATATATAATATCAAATACACCCCCTATAAAATTAATTATATCAAATACACCCCCCCGTAAAATTAATAATATCATGTACACCCCCTGTAAAATAAATAATATCAAATTTTTGACAAAGTTTACCCCTTGTAAAAAAAAATATTACACCCCCTTTAAAATAAATAATATCAAATTTTTGACAAGGGGTACCCCTTGTAAAAAAATATATTACACCCCCTGTAAAATAAATAATATCAAATTTTTGACAAGGGGTTCCCCTTGTAAAAATAAAATATATTACACCCCCTGTAAAATAAATAATATCAAATACACCCCCTGTAAAATATATAATATCAAGTACACGCCCTGTAAAATAAATAGTATCAATTTTTTGACAAGTTGTACCCCTTGCAAAAAAAAATATTACACCCCCTGTAAAATAAATAATATGAAATACACCCCCTGTAAAATAAATAATATGAAATACACCCCCTGTAAAATAAATAATATGAAATACACCCCCTGTAAAATAAATAATATGAAATACACCCCCTGTAAAATAAATAAGATCAAATTTTTGACAAGGGGTACCCCTTGTAAAAAAAATATTACACCCCTGTAAAATAAATAATATCAAATACACCCCTGTAAAATAAATAATATCAATACACCCCCTGTAAAATTAATAATATCAAGTACACCCCCTGTAAAATAAATAATATCAAATTTTTGACAAGGGGTACCCCTTGTAAAAAAAATATTACACCCCTTGTAAAATAAATAATATCAAATTTTTGAAGAGGGGTACCCCTTGTAAAAAATATATTACACCCCCTGTAAAATAAATAATATCAAATTTTTGACAAGGGGTACCCCTTGTAAAAATAAAATGTATTACACCCCCTGTAAAATAAATAATATCAAATACACCCCCTGTAAAATATATAATATCAAGTACACCCCCTGTAAAATAAATAGTATCAATTTTTTGACAAGGGGTACCCCTTGCAAAAAAAAAAATATTACACCCCTGTAAAATAAATAATATCAAATACACCCCCTGTAAAATAAATAATATCAAATTTTTGACAAGGGTACCCCTTGTAAAAAAAAATATTACACCCCCTGTAAAATAAATAATATGAAATACACCCCCTGTAAAATAAATAATATCAAATTTTTGACAAGGGGTACCCCTTGTAAAAAAAATATTACATCCCCTGTAAAATAAATAATATCAAATACACCCCTGTAAAATAAATAATATCAATACACCCTTGTCAAATTTTTGACAAGGGGTACCCCTTGTAAAAATAAAATATATTACACCCCCTGTAAAATAAATAATATCAAATACAACCACTGTAAAATAAAAAATATCAAATACACCCCCTGTAAAATAAAAAGTATCAATTTTTTGACAAGGGGTACCCCTTGCAAAAAAAAAAAATATTACACCCCTGTAAAATAAATAATATCAAATACACCCCTGTAAAATAAATAATATCAAATTTTTGACAAGGGGTACCTATTGTAAAAAAAATATATCACCCCTTGTAAAATAAATAATATCAAATTTTTGACAAGGGGTAAACCTTGTAAAAAATATATTTCACCTTCTGTAAAATAAATAATATCAAATTTTTGACAAAGGGTACCCCTTGTAAAAAAAAAATATTACACCCCCTGTAAAATAAATAATATCAAATTTTTGACAAGGGGTACCCCTTGTAAAAAAATATATTACACCCCCTGTAAAATAAATAATATCAAATACACCCCCTGTAAAATATATAATATCAAGTACACCCCCTGTAAAATAAATAATATCAAATTTTTGAAAAGGGGTACCCCTTGTAAAAAAAAATATTACACCCCTTGTAAAATAAATAATATCAAATTTTTGACAAGGGGTAACCCTTGTAAAAAATATATTACACCCCCTGTAAAATAAATAATATCAAATTTTTGACATGGGGTACCCCTTGTAAAAATAAAATATATTACACCCCCTGTAAAATAAATAATATCAAATACAACCACTGTAAAATAAATAATATCAAATACACCCCCTGTAAAATAAATAATATCAAATACACCCCCTGTAAAATAAATAGTATCAATTTTTTGACAAGGGGTACCCCTTGCAAAAAAAAAATATTACACCCCCTGTAAAATAAATAATATGAAATACACCCCCTGTAAAATAAATAATATCAAATTTTTGACAAGGGGTACCCCTTGTAAAAAAATATTACACCCCTGTAAAATAAATAATATCAATACACCCCCTGTAAAATTAATAATATCAAGTACACCCCCTGTAAAATAAATAATATCAAAATTTTGTCAAGGGGTACCCCTTGTAAAAAAAAATATTACACCCCTTGTAAAATAAATAATATCAAATTTTTGACAAGGGGTACCCCTTGTAAAAATAAAATATATTACACCCCCTGTAAAATAAATAATATCAAATACACCCCCTGTAAAATATATAATGTCAAGTACACCCCCTGTAAAATAAATAATATCAAAATTTGAAAAGGGGTACCCCTTGTAAAAAAAAAATATTACACCCCCTGTAAAATAAATAATATCAAATTTTTGACAAGGGGTACCCCTTGTAAAAAAATATATTACACCCCCTGTAAATTAAATATATCAAATATTTGACAAGGGGTACCCCTTGTTAAAATAAAATATATTACACCCCCTGTAAAATAAATAATATCAAATTTTTGACAAGGGTACCCCTTGTAAAAATAAAATATATTACACCCCCTGTAAAATAAATAATATAAAATACAACCCCTGTAAAATAAATAATATCAAATATACCCCCTGTAAAATAAATAGTATCAATTTTTTGACACGGGGTACCCCTTGCAAAAAAAAAATATTACATCCCCTGTAAAATAAATAATATCAAATACACCCCCTGTAAAATAAATAATTTCAAATTTTTGACAAGGGGTACCCCTTGTAAAAAAAATATTACACCCCTGTAAAATAAATAATATGAAATACACCCCCTGTAAAATAAATAATATGAAATACACCCCCTGTAAAATAAATAATATGAAATACACCTCCTGTAAAATAAATAATATCAAATTTTTGACAAGGGGTACCCCTTGTAAAAAAAATATTACACCCCCTGTAAAATAAATAATATCAAATACACCCCCTGTAAAATAAATAATATCAAATACACCTCCTGTAAAATTAATAATATCAAGTACACCCCCTGTAAAATAAAAAATATCAAATTTTTGACAAGGGGTACCCCTTGTAAAAAAAATATTACACCCCTTGTAAAATAAATAATATCAAATTTTTGACAAGGGGTACCCCTTGTAAAAAATATATTACACCCCCTGTAAAATAAATAATATAAAATTTTTGACAAGGGGTACCCCTTGTAAAAATAAAATATATTACACCCCCTGTAAAATAAATAATATCAAATTTTTGACAAGGGTACCCCTTGTAAAAATAAAATATATTACACCCCCTGTAAAATAAATAATATCAAATACAACCACTCTAAAATAAATAATATCAAATTTTTGAAAAGGGGTACCCCTTGTAAAAAAAATATTACACCCCCTGTAAAATAAATAATATCAAATTTTTGACAAGGGGTACCCCTAGTAAAAAAAAATATATTACACCCCCTGTAAAATTAATAATATCAAATATTTGACAAGGGGTACCCCTTGTAAAAATAAAATATATTACACCCCCTGTAAAATAAATAATATCAAATACACCCCCTGTAAAATAAATAATATGAAATACACCCCGTGTAAAATAAATAATATCAAATTTTTGACAAGGGGTACCCCTTGTAAAAAAATATTACACCCCCTGTAAAATAAATAATATCAAATACACCCCCTGTAAAATATATAATATCAAATACACCCCATTTAAATTAATTATATCAAATACACCCCCCGTAAAATTAATAATATCAAGTACACCCCCTGTAAAATAAATAATATCAAACACACCCCCTGTAAAATTAATTATATCAAATACACCCCCCGTAAAATTAATAATATCAAGTACACCCCCTGTAAAATAAATAATATCAAATTTTTCACAAAGGGTACCCCTTGTAAAAAAAAATATTACACCCTCTGTAAAATAAATAATATCAAATTTTTGACAAGGGGTACCCCTTGTAAAAATAAAATATATTACACCCCCTGTAAAATAAATAATATCAAATACACCTCCTGTAAAATATATAATATCAAGTACACCCCCTGTAAAATAAAAAATATCAAATTTTTGAAAAGGGGTTTCCCTTGTAAAAAAAAATATGTTACACCCCCTGTAAACTAAATAATATCAAATATTTGACAAGGGGTACCCCTTGTAAAAATAAAATATATTACACCCCCTGTAAAATAAATAATATCAAATTTTTGACAAGGGTACCCCTTGTAAAAATAAAATATATTACACCCCCTGTAAAATAAATAATATCAAATACAACCACTGTAAAATAAATAATATCAAATACACCCCCTGTAAAATAAATAGTATCAATTTTTTGACAAGGGGTACCACTTGCAAAAAAAAAAAATATTACACCCCCTGTAAAATAAATAATATGAAATACACCCCCTGTAAAATAAATAATATCAAATTTTTGACAAGGGGTACCCCTTGTAAAAAAATATTACACCCCTGTAAAATAAATAATATCAAATACACCCCCTGTAAAATAAATAATATCAATACACCCCCTGTAAAATTAATAATATCAAGTACACCCCCTGTAAAATAAATAATATCAAATTTTTGACAAGTGGTACCCCATGTAAAAAAAATATTACACCCCTTGTAAAATAAATAATATCAAATTTTTGACAAGGGGTACCCATTGTAAAAAAATATATTACATACTGGAAAATAAATAATATCAAGTTTTTGACAAGGGGTACCCCTTGTAAAAATAAAATATATAACACCCCCTGTAAAAAAAATAATAAAAAATACACCCCCTGTAAAATATATAATATCAAGTACACCCCCTGTAAAATAAATAATATCAAATTTTTGAAAAGGGGTACCCCTTGTAAAAAAAAAATATTACACCCCCTGTAAAATAAATAATATCCAATTTTTGACAAGGGGTACCCCTTGTAAAAAAATATATTACACCCCCTGTAAATTAAATAATATCAAATATTTGACAAGGGGTACCCCTTGTTAAAATAAAATATATTACACCCCCTGTAAAATAAATAATATCAAATTTTTGACAAGGGTACCCCTTGTAAAAATAAAATATATTATACCCCCTGTAAAATAAATAATATCAAATACAACCACTGCAAAATAAATAATATCAAATATACCCCCTGTAAAATAAATAATATCAAATTTTTGACAAGGGGTACCCCTTGTAAAAAAAAATATTACTCCCCCTGTAAAATAAATAATATGAAATACACCCCCTGTAAAATGAATAATATGAAATACACCCCCTGTAAAATAAATAATATCAAATTTTTGACAAGGGGTACCCCTTGTAAAAAAAAAATATTACACCCCCTGTAAAATAAATAATATCAAATATACCCCCTGTAAAATAAATAGTATCAAATACACCTCCTGTAAAATTAATAATATCAAGTAGACCCCCTGTAAAATAAATAATATCAAATTTTTGACAAGGGGTACCCCTTGTAAAAAAAAATATTACACCCCCTGTAAATTAAATAATATCAAATACACCCCCTGTAAAATATATAATATCAAATACACCCCCTGTAAAATATATAATATCAAATACACCCCCTATAAAATTAATTATATCAAATACACCCCCCCCGTAAGATTAATAATATCAAGTACACCCCCTGTAAAATAAATAATATCAAATTTTTGACAAAGGGTACCCCTTGTAAAAAAAAATATTACACCCCCTGTAAAATAAATAATATCAAATTTTTGACAAGGGGTACCCCTTGTAAAAAAATATATTACACCCCCTGTAAAATAAATAATATCAAATTTTTGACAAGGGGTACCCCTTATAAAAATAAAATATATTACACCCCTGTAAAATAAATAATATCAAATTTTTGACAAGGGGTACCCCTTGTAAAAATAAAATATATTACACCCCCTGTAAAATAAATAATATCAAATACACCCCCTGTAAAATATATAATATCAAGTACACCCCTGTAAAATAAATAATATCAAATTTTTGAAAAGGGGTACCCCTTGTAAAAAAAATATATTACACCCCCTGTAAACTAAATAATATCAAATATTTGACAAGGGTACCCCTTGTAAAAATAAAATATATTACACACCCTGTAAAATAAATAATATCAAATACAACCACTGTAAAATAAATAATATCAAATACACCCCCTGTAAAATAAATAGTATCAATTTTTTGACAAGGGGTACCCCTTGCAAAAAAAATATTACACCCTCTGTAAAATAAATAATATGAAATACACCCCCTGTAAAATAAATAATATCAATACACCCCCTGTAAAATAAATAATATCAAATTTTTGACAAGGGGTTCCCCTTGTAAAAAAAAATATTACACCCCCTGTAAAATAAATAATATGAAATACACCCCCTGTAAAATAAATAATATCAAATTTTTGACAATTGGTACCCCTTGTAAAAAATATATTACACCCCTGTAAAATAAATAATATCAAATACACCATTGTAAAATAAATAATATCAATACACCCCCTGTAAAATTAATAATATCAAGTACACCCCCTGTAAAATAAATAATATCAAATTTTTGACAAAGGGTACCCCTTGTAAAAAAAAATATTACACCCCTTGTAAAATAAATAATATCAAATTTTTGACAAGGGGTACCCCTTGTAAAAAAATATATTACACCCCCTGTAAAATAAATAATATCAAATTTTTGACAAGGGGTACCCCTTGTAAAAATAAAATATATTACACCCCTGTAAAATAAATAATATCAAATTTTTGACAAGGGGTACCCCTTGTAAAAATAAAATATATTACACCCCCTGTAAAATAAATAATATCAAATACACCACCTGTAAAATATATAATATCAAGTACACCCCCTGTAAAATAAATAATATCAAATTTTTGAAAAGGGGTACCCCTTGTAAAAAAAAATATTACACCCCCTGTAAAAATAAATAATATCAAATTTTTGACAAGGGGTACCCCTTGTAAAAAAATATATTACACCCCCTGTAAACTAAATAATATCAAATATTTGACAAGGGTACCCCTTGTAAAAATAAAATATATTACACCCCCTGTAAAATAAATAATATCAAATACAACCACTGTAAAATAAATAATATCAAATACACCCCCTGTAAAATAAATAGTATCAATTTTTTGACAAGGGGTACCCCTTGCAAAAAAAAATATTACACCCCCTGTAAAATAAATAATATGAAATACACCCCCTGTAAAATAAATAATATCAAATTTTTGACAAGGGGTACCCCTTGTAAAAAATATATTACACCCCTGTAAAATAAATAATATCAAATACACCCCTGTAAAATAAATAATATCAATACACCCCCTGTAAAATTAATAATATCAAGTACACCCCCTGAAAATAAATAATATCAAATTTTTGACAAGGGGTACCCCTTGTAAAAAAAAATATTACACCCCTTGTAAAATAAATAATATCAAATTTTTGACAAGGGGTACCCCTTGTAAAAAATATATTACACCCCCTGTAAAATAAATGATATCAAATTTTTGACAAGGGGTACCCCTTGTAAAAATAAAATATATTACACCCCCTGTAAAATAAATAATATCAAATACACCCCCTGTAAAATAAATAATATCAAATTTTTGACAAGGGGTACCCCTTGTAAAAAATATATTACACCCCTGTAAAATAAATAATATCAAATACACCCCTGTAAAATAAATAATATCAATACACCCCCTGTAAAATTAATAATATCAAGTACACCCCCTGAAAATAAATAATATCAAATTTTTGACAAGGGGTACCCCTTGTAAAAAAAAATATTACACCCCTTGTAAAATAAATAATATCAAATTTTTGACAAGGGGTACCCCTTGTAAAAAATATATTACACCCCCTGTAAAATAAATGATATCAAATTTTTGACAAGGGGTACCCCTTGTAAAAATAAAATATATTACACCCCCTGTAAAATAAATAATATCAAATACACCCCCTGTAAAATATATAATATCAAGTACACCCCCTGTAAAATAAATAATATCAAATTTTTGAAAAGGGGTACCCCTTGTAAAAAAAAATATTACACCCCCTGTAAAATAAATAATATCAAATACACCACCTGTAAAATATATAATATCAAGTACACCCCCTGTAAAATAAATAATATCAAATTTTTGAAAAGGGGTACCCCTTGTAAAAAAAAATATTACACCCCCTGTTAAAATAAATAATATCAAATTTTTGACAAGGGGTACCCCTTGTAAAAAAATATATTACACCCCCTGTAAACTAAATAATATCAAATATTTGACAAGGGTACCCCTTGTAAAAATAAAATATATTACACCCCCTGTAAAATAAATAATATCAAATACAACCACTGTAAAATAAATAATATCAAATACACCCCCTGTAAAATAAATAGTATCAATTTTTTGACAAGGGGTACCCCTTGCAAAAAAAAATATTACACCCCCTGTAAAATAAATAATATGAAATACACCCCCTGTAAAATAAATAATATCAAATTTTTGACAAGGGGTACCCCTTGTAAAAAATATATTACACCCCTGTAAAATAAATAATATCAAATACACCCCTGTAAAATAAATAATATCAATACACCCCCTGTAAAATTAATAATATCAAGTACACCCCCTGCAAAATAAATAATATCAAATTTTTGACAAGGGGTACCCCTTGTAAAAAAAAATATTACACCCCTTGTAAAATAAATAATATCAAATTTTTGACAAGGGGTACCCCTTGTAAAAAATATATTACACCCCCTGTAAAATAAATGATATCAAATTTTTGACAAGGGGTATCCCTTGTAAAAATAAAATATATTACACCCCCTGTAAAATAACTAATATCAAATACACCCCCTGTAAAATATATAATATCAAGTACACCCCCTGTAAAATAAATAATATCAAATTTTTGAAAAGGGGTACCCCTTGTAAAAAAAATATTACACCCCCTGTAAAATAAATAATATCAAATTTTTGACAAGGGGTACCCCTTGTATAAAAATATATTACACCCCCTGTAAATTAAATAATATCAAATATTTGACAAGGGGTACCCCTTGTTAAAATAAAATATATTACACCCCCTGTAAAATAAATAATATCAAATTTTTGACAAGGGTACCCCTTGTAAAAATAAAATATATTACACCCCCTGTAAAATAAATAATATCAAATACAACCACTGTAAAATAAATAATATCAAATATACCCCCTGTAAAATAAATAGTATCAATTTTTTGACAAGGGGTACCCCTTGCAAAAAAAAAAAAATATATTACACCCCTGTAAAATAAATAATATCAAGTACACCCCCTGCAAAATAAATAATATCAAATTTTTGACAAGGGGTACCCCTTGTAAAAAAAAATATTACAACCCTTGTAAAATAAATAATATCAAATTTTTGACAAGGGGTACCCCTTGTAAAAAATATATTACACCCCCTGTAAAATAAATGATATCAAATTTTTGACAAGGGGTACCCCTTGTAAAAATAAAATATATTACACCCCCTGTAAAATAAATAATATCAAATACACCCCCTGTAAAATATATAATATCAAGTACACCCCCTGTAAAATAAATAATATCAAATTTTTGAAAAGGGGTACCCCTTGTAAAAAAAAATATTACACCCCCTGTTAAAATAAATAATATCAAATTTTTGACAAGGGGTACCCCTTGTAAAAAAATATATTACAACCCCTGTAAACTAAATAATATCAAATATTTGACAAGGGTACCCCTTGTAAAAATAAAATATATTACACCCCCTGTAAAATAAATAATATCAATAACAACCACTGTAAAATAAATAATATCAAATACACCCCCGGTAAAATAAATAGTATCAATTTTTTGACAAGGGGTACCCCTTGCAAAAAAAAATATTACACCCCCTGTAAAATAAATAATATGAAATACACCCCCTGTAAAATAAATAATATCAAATTTTTGACAAGGGGTACCCCCTGTAAAAAATATATTACACCCCTGTAAAATAAATAATATCAAATACACCCCTGTAAAATAAATAATATCAATACACCCCCTGTAAAATTAATAATATCAAGTACACCCCCTGCAAAATAAATAATATCAAATTTTTGACAAGGGGTACCCCTTGTAAAAAAAAATATTACACCCCTTGTAAAATAAATAATATCAAATTTTTGACAAGGGGTACCCCTTGTAAAAAATATATTACACCCCCTGTAAAATAAATGATATCAAATTTTTGACAAGGGGTACCCCTTGTAAAAATAAAATATATTACACCCCCTGTAAAATAAATAATATCAAATACACCCCCTGTAAAATATATAATATCAAGTACACCCCCTGTAAAATAAATAATATCAAATTTTTGAAAAGGGGTACCCCTTGTAAAAAAATATATTACACCCCCTGTAAAATAAATAATATCAAATTTTTGACAAGGGGTACCCCTTGTATAAAAATATATTACACCCCCTGTAAATTAAATAATATCAAATATTTGACAAGGGGTACCCCTTGTTAAAATAAAATATATTACACCCCCTGTAAAATAAATAATATCAAATTTTTGACAAGGGTACCCCTTGTAAAAATAAAATATATTACACCCCCTGTAAAATAAATAATATCAAATACAACCACTGTAAAATAAATAATATCAAATATACCCCCTGTAAAATAAATAGTATCAATTTTTTGACAAGGGGTACCCCTTGCAAAAAAAAAATATATATATTACACCCCTGTAAAATAAATAATATCAAATACACCCCCTGTAAAATAAATAATATCAAATTTTTGACAAGGGGTACCCCTTGTAAAAAAAAATATTAGACCCCCTGTAAAATAAATAATATGAAATACACCCCCTGTAAAATAAATAATATCAAATTTTTGACAAGGGGTACCCCTTGTAAAAAAAATATTACATCCCCTGTAAAATAAATAATATCAAATACACCCCTGTAAAATAAATAATATCAATACACCCTTGTCAAATTTTTGACAAGGGATACCCCTTGTAAAAATAAAATATATTACACCCCCTGTAAAATAAATAATATCAAATACAACCACTGTAAAATAAATAATATCAAATACACCCCCTGTAAAATAAATAGTATCAATTTTTTGACAAGGGGTACCCCTTGCAAAAAAAAAAAATATTACACCCCCTGTAAAATAAATAATATGAAATACACCCCCTGTAAAATAAATAATATCAAATTTTTGAAAAGGGGTACCCCTTGTTAAAATAAAATATATTACACCCCCTGTAAAATAAATAATATCAAATTTTTGACAAGGGTACCTTGTAAAAAATATTACACCCCTGTAAAATAAATAATATCAAATACATCCCTGTAAAATAAATAATACCAATACACCCCCTGTAAAATAAATAATATCAAATTTTTGACAAGGGGTACCCCTTGTAAAAAAAAAAATATTACACCCCTTGTAAAATAAATAATATCAAATTTTTGACAAGGGGTACCCCTTGTAAAAAATATATTACACCCCCTGTAAAATAAATAATATCAAATTTTGACAAGGGGTACCCCTTGTAAAAATAAAATATATTACACCCCCTGTAAAATAAATAATATCAAATACACCCCCTGTAAAATATATAATGTCAAGTACACCCCCTGTAAAATAAATAATATCAAATTTTTGAAAAGGGGTACCCCTTGTAAAAAAATATATTACACCCCCTGTAAATTAAATAATATCAAATATTTGACAAGGGGTATCCCTTGTTAAAATAAAATATATTACACCCCCTGTAAAATAAATAATATCAAATTTTTGACAAGGGTACCCCTTGTAAAAATAAAATATATTACACCCCCTGTAAAATAAATAATATCAAATATACCCCCTGTAAAATAAATAGTATCAATTTTTTGACACGGGGTACCCCTTGCAAAAAAAAATATATATTACACCCCCTGTAAAATAAATAATATCAAATACACCCCCTGTAAAATAAATAATATCAAATTTTTGACAAGGGGTACCTCTTGTAAAAAAAAATATTACACCCCCTGTAAAATAAATAATATGAAATACACCCCCTGTAAAATAAATAATATGAAATACACCTGTAAAATAAATAATATCAAGTACACCCCCTGTAAAATAAATAATATCAAATTTTTGACAAGGGCTACCCCTTGTAAAAAAAATATTACACCCCTTGTAAAATAAATAATATCAAATTTTTGACAAGGGGTACCCCTTGTAAAAAATATATTACACCCCCTGTAAAATAAATAATATCAAATTTTTGACAAGGGGTACCCCTTGTAAAAATAAAATATATTACACCCCCTGTAAAATAAATAATATCAAATAGACCCCCTGTAAAATATATAATATATAGTACACCCCCTGTAAAATAAATAATATCAAATTTTTGAAAAGGGGTACCCCTTGTAAAAAAAATATTACACCCCCTGTAAAATAAATAATATCAAATTTTTGACAAGGGGTACCCCTTGTAAAAAAAATGTATTACACCCCCTGTAAATTAAATAATATCAAATATTTGACAAGGGGTACCCCTTGTTAAAATAAAATATATTACACCCCCTGTAAAATAAATAATATCAAATTTTTGACAAGGGTACCCCTTGTAAAAATAAAATATATTACACCCCCTGTAAAATAAATAATATCAAATACAACCACTGTAAAATAAATAATATCAAATATACCCCCTGTAAAATAAATAGTATCAATATTTTGACAAGGGGTACCCCTTGCAAAAAAAAAAATATTACACCCCCTGTAAAATAAATAATATCAAATAGACCCCCTGTAAAATAAATAATATCAAATTTTTGACAAGGGGTACGCCTTGTAAAAAAAATATTACACCCCCTGTAAAATAAATAATATGAAATACACCCCCTGTAAAATAAATAATATCAAATTTTTGACAAGGGGTACCCCTTGTAAAAAATATTACACCCCCTGTAAAATAAATAATATCAAATACACCCCCTGTAAAATAAATAATATCAAATTTTTGACAAGGGGTACCCCTTGAAAAAAAAAAATATTACACCCCCTGTAAAATAAATAATATCAAATACACCCCCTGTAAAATAAATAATATCAAGAACACCCCCTGTAAAATAAATAATATCAAATTTTTGACAAGGGGTACCCCTTGTAAAAAAATATATATTACACCCCCTGTAAAATAAATAATATCAAATACACCCCCTGTAAAATAAATAATATCAAATACACCCCCTGTAAAATAATATCAAATTTTTGACAAGGGGTACCCCTTGTAAAAATATATAACACCCCCTGTAAAATAAATAATTTAAAATACACCACCTGTAAAATAAATAATATCAATTTTTTGACAAGGGGTACCCCTTGTAAAAATAAAATATATTACACCCCCTGTAAAATAAATAATATCAAATACACCCCCTGTAAAATATATAATGTCAAGTACACCCCCTGTAAAATAAATAATATCAAATTTTTGAAAAGGGGTACCCCTTGTAAAAAAATATATTACACCCCCTGTAAATTAAATAATTTCAAATATTTGACAAGGGGTACCCCTTGTTAAAATAAAATATATTACACCCCCTGTAAAATAAATAATATCAAATTTTTGACAAGGGTACCCCTTGTAAAAATAAAATATATTACACCCCCTGTAAAATAAATAATATCAAATTTTTGACAAGGGTACCCCTTGTAAAAATAAAATATATTACACCCCCTGTAAAATAAATAATATCAAATACAACCACTGTAAAATAAATAATATCAAATATACCCCCTGTAAAATAAATAGTATCAATTTTTTGACACGGGGTACCCCTTGCAAAAAAAAAAATATATATTACACCCCCTGTAAAATAAATAATATCAAATACACCCCCTGTAAAATAAATAATATCAAATTTTTGACAAGGGGTACCTCTTGTAAAAAAAAATATTACACCCCCTGTAAAATAAATAATATGAAATACACCCCCTGTAAAATAAATAATATGAAATACACCTCCTGTAAAATAAATAATATCAAGTACACCCCCTGTAAAATAAATAATATCAAATTTTTGACAAGGGGTACCCCTTGTAAAAAAAATATTACACCCCTTGTAAAATAAATAATATCAAATTTTTGACAAGGGGTACCCCTTGTAAAAAATATATTACACCCCCTGTAAAATAAATGATATCAAATTTTTGACAAGGGGTACCCCTTGTAAAAATAAAATATATTACACCCCCTGTAAAATAAATAATATCAAATACACCCCCTGTAAAATATATAATATCAAGTACACCCCCTGTAAAATAAATAATATCAAATTTTTGAAAAGGGGTACCCCTTGTAAAAAAAATATTACACCCCCTGTAAAATAAATAATATCAAATTTTTGACAAGGGGTACCCCTTGTATAAAAATATATTACACCCCCTGTAAATTAAATAATATCAAATATTTGACAAGGGGTACCCCTTGTTAAAATAAAATATATTACACCCCCTGTAAAATAAATAATATCAAATTTTTGACAAGGGTACCCCTTGTAAAAATAAAATATATTACACCCCCTGTAAAATAAATAATATCAAATACAACCACTGTAAAATAAATAATATCAAATATACCCCCTGTAAAATAAATAGTATCAATTTTTTGACAAGGGGTACCCCTTGCAAAAAAAAAAAAATATATTACACCCCTGTAAAATAAATAATATCAAGTACACCCCCTGCAAAATAAATAATATCAAATTTTTGACAAGGGGTACCCCTTGTAAAAAAAAATATTACACCCCTTGTAAAATAAATAATATCAAATTTTTGACAAGGGGTACCCCTTGTAAAAAATATATTACACCCCCTGTAAAATAAATGATATCAAATTTTTGACAAGGGGTACCCCTTGTAAAAATAAAATATATTACACCCCCTGTAAAATAAATAATATCAAATACACCCCCTGTAAAATATATAATATCAAATACACCCCCTGTAAAATAATATCAAATTTTTGACAAGGGGTACCCCTTGTAAAAATATATAACACCCCCTGTAAAATAAATAATTTAAAATACACCACCTGTAAAATAAATAATATAAATTTTTTGACAAGGGGTACCCCTTGTAAAAATAAAATATATTACACCCCCTGTAAAATAAATAATATCAAATACACCCCCTGTAAAATATATAATGTCAAGTACACCCCCTGTAAAATAAATAATATCAAATTTTTGAAAAGGGGTACCCCTTGTAAAAAAATATATTACACCCCCTGTAAATTAAATAATATCAAATATTTGACAAGGGGTACCCCTTGTTAAAATAAAATATATTACACCCCCTGTAAAATAAATAATATCAAATTTTTGACAAGGGGTACCCCTTGAAAAAAAAAAATATTACACCCCCTGTAAAATAAATAATATCAAATACACCCCCTGTAAAATAAATAATATCAAGAACACCCCCTGTAAAATAAATAATATCAAATTTTTGACAAGGGGTACCCCTTGTAAAAAAATATATATTACACCCCCTGTAAAATAAATAATATCAAATACACCCCCTGTAAAATAAATAATATCAAATACACCCCCTGTAAAATAATATCAAATTTTTGACAAGGGGTACCCCTTGTAAAAATATATAACACCCCCTGTAAAATAAATAATTTAAAATACACCACCTGTAAAATAAATAATATCAATTTTTTGACAAGGGGTACCCCTTGTAAAAATAAAATATATTACACCCCCTGTAAAATAAATAATATCAAATACACCCCCTGTAAAATATATAATGTCAAGTACACCCCCTGTAAAATAAATAATATCAAATTTTTGAAAAGGGGTACCCCTTGTAAAAAAATATATTACACCCCCTGTAAATTAAATAATATCAAATATTTGACAAGGGGTACCCCTTGTTAAAATAAAATATATTACACCCCCTGTAAAATAAATAATATCAAATTTTTGACAAGGGTACCCCTTGTAAAAATAAAATATATTACACCCCCTGTAAAATAAATAATATCAAATTTTTGACAAGGGTACCCCTTGTAAAAATAAAATATATTACACCCCCTGTAAAATAAATAATATCAAATACAACCACTGTAAAATAAATAATATCAAATATACCCCCTGTAAAATAAATAGTATCAATTTTTTGACACGGGGTACCCCTTGCAAAAAAAAAAATATATATTACACCCCCTGTAAAATAAATAATATCAAATACACCCCCTGTAAAATAAATAATATCAAATTTTTGACAAGGGGTACCTCTTGTAAAAAAAAATATTACACCCCCTGTAAAATAAATAATATGAAATACACCCCCTGTAAAATAAATAATATGAAATACACCTCCTGTAAAATAAATAATATCAAGTACACCCCCTGTAAAATAAATAATATCAAATTTTTGACAAGGGGTACCCCTTGTAAAAAAAATATTACACCCCTTGTAAAATAAATAATATCAAATTTTTGACAAGGGGTACCCCTTGTAAAAAATATATTACACCCCCTGTAAAATAAATGATATCAAATTTTTGACAAGGGGTACCCCTTGTAAAAATAAAATATATTACACCCCCTGTAAAATAAATAATATCAAATACACCCCCTGTAAAATATATAATATCAAGTACACCCCCTGTAAAATAAATAATATCAAATTTTTGAAAAGGGGTACCCCTTGTAAAAAAAATATTACACCCCCTGTAAAATAAATAATATCAAATTTTTGACAAGGGGTACCCCTTGTATAAAAATATATTACACCCCCTGTAAATTAAATAATATCAAATATTTGACAAGGGGTACCCCTTGTTAAAATAAAATATATTACACCCCCTGTAAAATAAATAATATCAAATTTTTGACAAGGGTACCCCTTGTAAAAATAAAATATATTACACCCCCTGTAAAATAAATAATATCAAATACAACCACTGTAAAATAAATAATATCAAATATACCCCCTGTAAAATAAATAGTATCAATTTTTTGACAAGGGGTACCCCTTGCAAAAAAAAAAAAATATATTACACCCCTGTAAAATAAATAATATCAAGTACACCCCCTGCAAAATAAATAATATCAAATTTTTGACAAGGGGTACCCCTTGTAAAAAAAAATATTACACCCCTTGTAAAATAAATAATATCAAATTTTTGACAAGGGGTACCCCTTGTAAAAAATATATTACACCCCCTGTAAAATAAATGATATCAAATTTTTGACAAGGGGTACCCCTTGTAAAAATAAAATATATTACACCCCCTGTAAAATAAATAATATCAAATACACCCCCTGTAAAATATATAATATCAAGTACACCCCCTGTAAAATAAATAATATCAAATTTTTGAAAAGGGGTACCCCTTGTAAAAAAAAATATTACACCCCCTGTAAAATAAATAATATCAAATACACCACCTGTAAAATATATAATATCAAGTACACCCCCTGTAAAATAAATAATATCAAATTTTTGAAAAGGGGTACCCCTTGTAAAAAAAAATATTACACCCCCTGTTAAAATAAATAATATCAAATTTTTGACAAGGGGTACCCCTTGTAAAAAAATATATTACAACCCCTGTAAACTAAATAATATCAAATATTTGACAAGGGTACCCCTTGTAAAAATAAAATATATTACACCCCCTGTAAAATAAATAATATCAATAACAACCACTGTAAAATAAATAATATCAAATACACCCCCGGTAAAATAAATAATATCAAATTTTTGACAAGGGTACCCCTTGTAAAAATAAAATATATTACACCCCCTGTAAAATAAATAATATCAAATACAACCACTGTAAAATAAATAATATCAAATATACCCCCTGTAAAATAAATAGTATCAATATTTTGACAAGGGGTACCCCTTGCAAAAAAAAAATATTACACCCCCTGTAAAATAAATAATATCAAATAGACCCCCTGTAAAATAAATAATATCAAATTTTTGACAAGGGGTACGCCTTGAAAAAAAAATATTACACCCCCTGTAAAATAAATAATATGAAATACACCCCCTGTAAAATAAATAATATCAAATTTTTGACAAGGGGTACCCCTTGTAAAAAATATTACACCCCCTGTAAAATAAATAATATCAAATACACCCCCTGTAAAATAAATAATATCAAATTTTTGACAAGGGGTACCCCTTGAAAAAAAAAAATATTACACCCCCTGTAAAATAAATAATATCAAATTTTTGACAAGGGGTACCCCTTGTAAAAATAAAATATATTACACCCCCTGTAAAATAAATAATATCAAATACACCCCCTGTAAAATAAATAATATCAAGTACACCCCCTGTAAAATAAATAATATCAAATTTTTGACAAGGGGTACCCCTTGTAAAAAAATATATATTACACCCCCTGTAAAATAAATAATATCAAATACACCCCCTGTAAAATAAATAATATCAAATACACCCCCTGTAAAATAATATCAAATTTTTGACAAGGGGTACCCCTTGTAAAAATATATAACACCCCCTGTAAAATAAATAATTTAAAATACACCACCTGTAAAATAAATAATATCAATTTTTTGACAAGGGGTACCCCTTGTAAAAATAAAATATATTACACCCCCTGTAAAATAAATAATATCAAATACACCCCCTGTAAAATATATAATGTCAAGTACACCCCCTGTAAAATAAATAATATCAAATTTTTGAAAAGGGGTACCCCTTGTAAAAAAATATATTACACCCCCTGTAAATTAAATAATATCAAATATTTGACAAGGGGTACCCCTTGTTAAAATAAAATATATTACACCCCCTGTAAAATAAATAATATCAAATTTTTGACAAGGGTACCCCTTGTAAAAATAAAATATATTACACCCCCTGTAAAATAAATAATATCAAATTTTTGACAAGGGTACCCCTTGTAAAAATAAAATATATTACACCCCCTGTAAAATAAATAATATCAAATACAACCACTGTAAAATAAATAATATCAAATATACCCCCTGTAAAATAAATAGTATCAATTTTTTGACACGGGGTACCCCTTGCAAAAAAAAAAAAATATATTACACCCCCTGTAAAATAAATAATATCAAATACACCCCCTGTAAAATAAATAATATCAAATTTTTGACAAGGGGTACCTCTTGTAAAAAAAAATACTACACCCCCTGTAAAATAAATAATATGAAATACACCCCCTGTAAAATAAATAATATGAAATACACCTCCTGTAAAATAAATAATATCAAGTACACCCCCTGTAAAATAAATAATATCAAATTTTTGACAAGGGGTACCCCTTGTAAAAAAAATATTACACCCCTTGTAAAATAAATAATATCAAATTTTTGACAAGGGGTACCCCTTGTAAAAATAAAATATATTACACCCCCTGTAAAATAAATAATATCAAATACACCCCCTGTAAAATATATAATATCAAGTACACCCCCTGTAAAATAAATAATATCAAATTTTTGAAAAGGGGTACCCCTTGTAAAAAAAAATATTACACCCCCTGTAAAATAAATAATATCAAATACACCACCTGTAAAATATATAATATCAAGTACACCCCCTGTAAAATAAATAATATCAAATTTTTGAAAAGGGGTACCCCTTGTAAAAAAAAATATTACACCCCCTGTTAAAATAAATAATATCAAATTTTTGACAAGGGGTACCCCTTGTAAAAAAATATATTACAACCCCTGTAAACTAAATAATATCAAATATTTGACAAGGGTACCCCTTGTAAAAATAAAATATATTACACCCCCTGTAAAATAAATAATATCAATAACAACCACTGTAAAATAAATAATATCAAATACACCCCCGGTAAAATAAATAGTATCAATTTTTTGACAAGGGGTACCCCTTGCAAAAAAAAATATTACACCCCCTGTAAAATAAATAATATGAAATACACCCCCTGTAAAATAAATAATATCAAATTTTTGACAAGGGGTACCCCCTGTAAAAAATATATTACACCCCTGTAAAATAAATAATATCAAATACACCCCTGTAAAATAAATAATATCAATACACCCCCTGTAAAATTAATAATATCAAGTACACCCCCTGCAAAATAAATAATATCAAATTTTTGACAAGGGGTACCCCTTGTAAAAAAAAATATTACACCCCTTGTAAAATAAATAATATCAAATTTTTGACAAGGGGTACCCCTTGTAAAAAATATATTACACCCCCTGTAAAATAAATGATATCAAATTTTTGACAAGGGGTACCCCTTGTAAAAATAAAATATATTACACCCCTGTAAAAAAATAATATCAAATACACCCCCTGTAAAATATATAATATCAAGTACACCCCCTGTAAAATAAATAATATCAAATTTTTGAAAAGGGGTACCCCTTGTAAAAAAATATATTACACCCCCTGTAAAATAAATAATATCAAATTTTTGACAAGGGGTACCCCTGTATAAAAATATATTACACCCCCTGTAAATTAAATAATATCAAATATTTGACAAGGGGTACCCCTTGTTAAAATAAAATATATTACACCCCCTGTAAAATAAATAATATCAAATTTTTGACAAGGGTACCCCTTGTAAAAATAAAATATATTACACCCCCTGTAAAATAAATAATATCAAATACAACCACTGTAAAATAAATAATATCAAATATACCCCCTGTAAAATAAATAGTATCAATTTTTTGACAAGGGGTACCCCTTGCAAAAAAAAAAAATATATATTACACCCCTGTAAAATAAATAATATCAAATACACCCCCTGTAAAATAAATAATATCAAATTTTTGACAAGGGGTACCCCTTGTAAAAAAAAATATTAGACCCCCTGTAAAATAAATAATATGAAATACACCCCCTGTAAAATAAATAATATCAAATTTTTGACAAGGGGTACCCCTTGTAAAAAAAATATTACATCCCCTGTAAAATAAATAATATCAAATACACCCCTGTAAAATAAATAATATCAATACACCCTTGTCAAATTTTTGACAAGGGATACCCCTTGTAAAAATAAAATATATTACACCCCCTGTAAAATAAATAATATCAAATACAACCACTGTAAAATAAATAATATCAAATACACCCCCTGTAAAATAAATAGTATCAATTTTTTGACAAGGGGTACCCCTTGCAAAAAAAAAAAAAATATTACACCCCCTGTAAAATAAATAATATGAAATACACCCCCTGTAAAATAAATAATATCAAATTTTTGACAAGGGGTACCCCTTGTTAAAATAAAATATATTACACCCCCTGTAAAATAAATAATATCAAATTTTTGACAAGGGTACCTTGTAAAAAATATTACACCCCTGTAAAATAAATAATATCAAATACATCCCTGTAAAATAAATAATACCAATACACCCCCTGTAAAATAAATAATATCAAATTTTTGACAAGGGGTACCCCTTGTAAAAAAAAATATTACACCCCTTGTAAAATAAATAATATCAAATTTTTGACAAGGGGTACCCCTTGTAAAAAATTTATTACACCCCCTGTAAAATAAATAATATCAAATTTTGACAAGGGGTACCCCTTGTAAAAATAAAATATATTACACCCCCTGTAAAATAAATAATATCAAATACACCCCCTGTAAAATATATAATGTCAAGTACACCCCCTGTAAAATAAATATTATCAAATTTTTGAAAAGGGGTACCCCTTGTAAAAAAATATATTACACCCCCTGTAAATTAAATAATATCAAATATTTGACAAGGGGTATCCCTTGTTAAAATAAAATATATTACACCCCCTGTAAAATAAATAATATCAAATTTTTGACAAGGGTACCCCTTGTAAAAATAAAATATATTACACCCCCTGTAAAATAAATAATATCAAATACAACCACTGTAAAATAAATAATATCAAATATACCCCCTGTAAAATAAATAGTATCAATTTTTTGACACGGGGTACCCCTTGCAAAAAAAAATATATATTACACCCCCTGTAAAATAAATAATATCAAATACACCCCCTGTAAAATAAATAATATCAAATTTTTGACAAGGTTTACCTCTTGTAAAAAAAAATATTACACCCCCTGTAAAATAAATAATATGAAATACACCCCCTGTAAAATAAATAATATGAAATACACCTGTAAAATAAATAATATCAAGTACACCCCCTGTAAAATAAATAATATCAAATTTTTGACAAGGGGTACCCCTTGTAAAAAAAATATTACACCCCTTGTAAAATAAATAATATCAAATTTTTGACAAGGGGTACCCCTTGTAAAAAATATATTACACCCCCTGTAAAATAAATAATATCAAATTTTTGACAAGGGGTACCCCTTGTAAAAAAAATATTACATCCCCTGTAAAATAAATAATATCAAATACACCCCTGTAAAATAAATAATATCAATACACCCTTGTCAAATTTTTGACAAGGGATACCCCTTGTAAAAATAAAATATATTACACCCCCTGTAAAATAAATAATATCAAATACAACCACTGTAAAATAAATAATATCAAATACACCCCCTGTAAAATAAATAGTATCAATTTTTTGACAAGGGGTACCCCTTGCAAAAAAAAAAATATTACACCCCCTGTAAAATAAATAATATGAAATACACCCCCTGTAAAATAAATAATATCAAATTTTTGACAAGGGGTACCCCTTGTTAAAATAAAATATATTACACCCCCTGTAAAATAAATAATATCAAATTTTTGACAAGGGTACCTTGTAAAAAATATTACACCCCTGTAAAATAAATAATATCAAATACATCCCTGTAAAATAAATAATACCAATACACCCCCTGTAAAATAAATAATATCAAATTTTTGACAAGGGGTACCCCTTGTAAAAAAAAATATTACACCCCTTGTAAAATAAATAAAATCAAATTTTTGACAAGGGGTACCCCTTGTAAAAAATATTTTACACCCCCTGTAAAATAAATAATATCAAATTTTGACAAGGGGTACCCCTTGTAAAAATAAAATATATTACACCCCCTGTAAAATAAATAATATCAAATACACCCCCTGTAAAATATATAATGTCAAGTACACCCCCTGTAAAATAAATAATATCAAATTTTTGAAAAGGGGTACCCCTTGTAAAAAAATATATTACACCCCCTGTAAATTAAATAATATCAAATATTTGACAAGGGGTATCCCTTGTTAAAATAAAATATATTACACCCCCTGTAAAATAAATAATATCAAATTTTTGACAAGGGTACCCCTTGTAAAAATAAAATATATTACACCCCCTGTAAAATAAATAATATCAAATACAACCACTGTAAAATAAATAATATCAAATATACCCCCTGTAAAATAAATAGTATCAATTTTTTGACACGGGGTACCCCTTGCAAAAAAAAATATATATTACACCCCCTGTAAAATAAATAATATCAAATACACCCCCTGTAAAATAAATAATATCAAATTTTTGACAAGGGGTACCTCTTGTAAAAAAAAATATTACACCCCCTGTAAAATAAATAATATGAAATACACCCCCTGTAAAATAAATAATATGAAATACACCTGTAAAATAAATAATATCAAGTACACCCCCTGTAAAATAAATAATATCAAATTTTTGACAAGGGGTACCCCTTGTAAAAAAAATATTACACCCCTTGTAAAATAAATAATATCAAATTTTTGACAAGGGGTACCCCTTGTAAAAAATATATTACACCCCCTGTAAAATAAATAATATCAAATTTTTGAAAAGGGGTACCCCTTGTAAAAATAAAATATATTACACCCCCTGTAAAATAAATAATATCAAATAGACCCCCTGTAAAATATATAATATATAGTACACCCCCTGTAAAATAAATAATATCAAATTTTTGAAAAGGGGTACCCCTTGTAAAAAAAATATTACACCCCCTGTAAAATAAATAATATCAAATTTTTGACAAGGGGTACCCCTTGTAAAAAAAATGTATTACACCCCCTGTAAATTAAATAATATCAAATATTTGACAAGGGGTACCCCTTGTTAAAATAAAATATATTACACCCCCTGTAAAATAAATAATATCAAATTTTTGACAAGGGTACCCCTTGTAAAAATAAAATATATTACACCCCCTGTAAAATAAATAATATCAAATACAACCACTGTAAAATAAATAATATCAAATATACCCCCTGTAAAATAAATAGTATCAATTTTTTGACAAGGGGTACCCCTTGCAAAAAAAAAATATTACACCCCCTGTAAAATAAATAATATCAAATAGACCCCCTGTAAAATAAATAATATCAAATTTTTGACAAGGGGTACGCCTTGTAAAAAAATATTACACCCCCTGTAAAATAAATAATATGAAATACACCCCCTGTAAAATAAATAATATCAAATTTTTGACAAGGGGTACCCCTTGTAAAAAATATTACACCCCCTGTAAAATAAATAATATCAAATACACCCCCTGTAAAATAAATAATATCAAATACACCCCCTGTAAAATAAATAATATCAAATTTTTGACAAGGGGTACCCCTTGAAAAAAAAAAAATATTACACCCCCTGTAAAATAAATAATATCAAATTTTTGACAAGGGGTACCCCTTGTAAAAATAAAATATATTACACCCCCTGTAAAATAAATAATATCAAATACACCCCCTGTAAAATAAATAATATCAAGTACACCCCCTGTAAAATAAATAATATCAAATTTTTGACAAGGGGTACCCCTTGTAAAAAAATATATATTACACCCCCTGTAAAATAAATAATATCAAATACACCCCCTGTAAAATAAATAATATCAAATACACCCCCTGTAAAATAATATCAAATTTTTGACAAGGGGTACCCCTTGTAAAAATATATAACACCCCCTGTAAAATAAATAATTTAAAATACACCACCTGTAAAATAAATAATATCAATTTTTTGACAAGGGGTACCCCTTGTAAAAATAAAATATATTACACCCCCTGTAAAATAAATAATATCAAATACACCCCCTGTAAAATATATAATGTCAAGTACACCCCCTGTAAAATAAATAATATCAAATTTTTGAAAAGGAGTACCCCTTGTAAAAAAATATATTACACCCCCTGTAAATTAAATAATATCAAATATTTGACAAGGGGTACCCCTTGTTAAAATAAAATATATTACACCCCCTGTAAAATAAATAATATCAAATTTTTGACAAGGGTACCCCTTGTAAAAATAAAATATATTACACCCCCTGTAAAATAAATAATATCAAATTTTTGACAAGGGTACCCCTTGTAAAAATAAAATATATTACACCCCCTGTAAAATAAATAATATCAAATACAACCACTGTAAAATAAATAATATCAAATATACCCCCTGTAAAATAAATAGTATCAATTTTTTGACACGGGGTACCCCTTGCAAAAAAAAAAAAAATATATTACACCCCCTGTAAAATAAATAATATCAAATACACCCCCTGTAAAATAAATAATATCAAATACACCCCCTGTAAAATAAATAATATCAAATTTTTGACAAGGGGTACCTCTTGTAAAAAAAAATATTACACCCCCTGTAAAATAAATAATATGAAATACACCCCCTGTAAAATAAATAATATGAAATACACCTCCTGTAAAATAAATAATATCAAGTACACCCCCTGTAAAATAAATAATATCAAATTTTTGACAAGGGGTACCCCTTGTAAAAAAAATATTACACCCCTTGTAAAATAAATAATATCAAATTTTTGACAAGGGGTACCCCTTGTAAAAAATATATTACACCCCCTGTAAAATAAATAATATCAAATTTTTGACAAGGGGTACCCCTTGTAAAAATAAAATATATTACACCCCCTGTAAAATAAATAATATCAAATAGACCCCCTGTAAAATATATAATATATAGTACACCCCCTGTAAAATAAATAATATCAAATTTTTGAAAAGGGGTACCCCTTGTAAAAAAAATATTACACCCCCTGTAAAATAAATAATATCAAATTTTTGACAAGGGGTAACCCTTGTAAAAAAATGTATTACACCCCCTGTAAATTAAATAATATCAAATATTTGACAAGGGGTACCCCTTGTTAAAATAAAATATATTACACCCCCTGTAAAATAAATAATATCAAATTTTTGACAAGGGTACCCCTTGTAAAAATAAAATATATTACACCCCCTGTAAAATAAATAATATCAAATACAACCACTGTAAAATAAATAATATCAAATATACCCCCTGTAAAATAAATAGTATCAATTTTTTGACAAGGGGTACCCCTTGCAAAAAAAAAAAATATTACACCCCCTGTAAAATAAATAATATCAAATACACCCCCTGTAAAATAAATAATATCAAATTTTTGACAAGGGGTACGCCTTGTAAAAAAAATATTACACCCCCTGTAAAATAAATAATATCAAATACACCCCCTGTAAAATAAATAATATCAAATTTTTGACAAGGGGTACCCCTTGAAAAAAAAAAATATTACACCCCCTGTAAAATAAATAATATCAAATTTTTGACAAGGGGTACCCCTTGTAAAAATAAAATATATTACACCCCCTGTAAAATAAATAATATCAAATACACCCCCTGTAAAATAAATAATATCAAGTACACCCCCTGTAAAATAAATAATATCAAATTTTTGACAAGGGGTACCCCTTGTAAAAAAATATATATTACACCCCCTGTAAAATAAATAATATCAAATACACCCCCTGTAAAATAAATAATATCAAATACACCCCCTGTAAAATAATATCAAATTTTTGACAAGGGGTACCCCTTGTAAAAATATATAACACCCCCTGTAAAATAAATAATATAAAATACACCACCTGTAAAATAAATAATGTCAATTTTTTGACAAGGGGTACCCCTTGTAAAAAAATATTACACCCCCTGTAAAATAAATAATATCAAATACACCGCCTGTAAAATAAATAATATAAAATACACCCCCTATAAAATAAATAATATACAAAAACGTTGTTTTGCTTCGCACTTCAAAAAAGTGCATTTATAGGTAAGAATATCAAACCCGTGAAGGGACAGAAATTATAAATTATCGTTGAAAGAAATATGAATGTCACAGTCTAAGAAATCAGAAAGCTATCATGAAATAATTAATATGAATAAAAAAAATTGCATATAAATTCGGCCTATCGAAACTTTAAATTATGTAGAGTTAAAGAATGTAAAGGTTATAAAAAAACCGAGTGTTTGCTTTTACAAGCTGTAAACTGCAACCATCACCATAAGATATCACCAAAGTCTAGGAGAACGGAAAAAGTAAGAATCAACTAAACTTTGGCAGAGGTGTCAGGTGACGATATGGCACAAGTAAAGGTTTGTTAGTGTATACCCCGTGGTGAAACATGCTAAAAATCTCGAGTGGCATCCAAACGGCAACCCCTCTTAAGGAACTATAATTCTTCACCCTAAAAACTAAACGTTTCAAAAGCGCAGGCTTAAACTAATTGGTATTACGCAATTTTACCATTAAACGCGAAGTAGGCTTTAAGTTACCCTTTCCAAGAGTGATTTCTACGAATTTTTTTATTCATATTAATTATTTCATGATAGCTTTCTGATTTCTTAGACTGTGACATTCATATTTCTTTCAACGATAATTTATAATTTCTGTCCCTTCACGGGTTTGATATTCTTACCTATAAATGCACTTTTTTGAAGTGCGAAGCAAAACAATGTTTTTGTATAATTAGTGTTTGCTTTTGGAAAAATTAAACACTAGTAAATCAATTAACCCATTTTTTTTATTTAGTGGTAGGTAATTAAAATTGCAAATTTACAAGTTTAAATTGAAATGATTTAATATATATATGATTATTTTATATTGTACAAACTTTATAATCGGTTATTGTTGTTCTAAATTATGGGGTCCTATAACTGTGCGTCTTGACCCAACCTACAATCTTCCGTACTCTTACACTATCGACCGCTCTCCTGAGCAACAACAAGAGTTCTACGACCTTCGACAGCAACTCAAGTCTCTAAATTCTTCTGGCTCTCAAAAATTTGTGATCTTTCGAGGCAAAATCGTTCCACGTTTTACCACCTCTGAAACCCCTGTGCCCTCAGCCGAATCTAATACTTGTGTCATGAAGGTTGCCGCCTCTTCAAAAAACTAACCAACTCTTTCCAAGATTCTATCTCCAGAGACTGTCTCATCTCTAATTCTACAACTCCTACCACCCTAACTAGTCCAAATTCTCCTAGACTTTTAGTGAATAATCCATCTGACTTTATCAACTCACATAATATTTTAGTGAATAACCAAAACGATCTTTTAAGCACTCACAGTATTACAGTGGACAATCCCACCACGCCTATATCCCCTAGAAGTACTAATAATTCTTCAACAAAACTCCTTAATTTGCGAGTAATCAGTTTTAATGCTCAAAGTATCCTCTCTAAATTAGGAGAACTGGCCACTCGTGCTCTTGATTGGGATGCAGATGTTATCAGTATTACTGAATCCTTTGTCACGCCCCCTATTTCGGATGTCACCCTACACCTCCTTGGCTACGCCCTTTTTCGAAAAGATAGGCTGCACTCTCTGGGCGGGGGAATTTTGGTCTATGTAAAATCTCATATTTTAGCACACGCCTTCACGATTAGTGATCCCTCCTTTGTTGAGCAAGTCTGCATTACTCTTCGACTCTCTCCTCGGGATGTACCACTACTTTTGTGTTGCGTGTATCGTGCCCCTTCTACCACCCCAGACGAGACTACCCTTCTCCTGTCAAATTTTTCCCATTATGCACGGAATTTTCCCAACCTCCTCATTACCGGCGATATTAATCTCCCATACATTGATTGGGCCATTCCTATAGCTAAAGCGGGATCGTCTGCGGAACATAGATCCCTTATTGAACTTCTTAACTCTTCCTCTCTCCAACAGCACGTCCTCTTCCCCACCAGGTTTAGTCAATGCAACAACAATAGTTCTAACACCCTAGACTTAGTTATCACTCACAGTAATTTTGAGCCTGAAGTTTCTTCTGAAGCCCCTCTGGGTCGCAGCGACCATTCTATCGTCTCTATCACCTTCCCCTTTATCACTGATGGCCCTTCCCCTGGAGAAGACAGCAATTTTAGAGATTTCTCAAAAGCGGACTATGATTCCCTCAACAAGGCCATCGCGGAGGTTAACTGGGATGACATGTTATCGGTAGCAGATTTCCACCTTTCTTGGGCAAATTTCCTTAATACCATTCACTCTATCATACACAAGTTTGTTCCCCCTTTAAAACTTATCTCCCCCTCTAAGGTTAAAAAACCCTGGATTTCTAAATCCCTTAAACGTAAACTTCGTAAGAAAGAGTGCCTATGGCGAAAACTTAAATTAGCTATTTCTCAAAACCGCCCTGCTCGAGTTGCTGAGCTGCGTCGCGAGTACAACACTATAGTTTCGGACACTAAACAGGACATTACTAAGGCTAAACGTCGCCAGGACTCTAGGAAACTCAAACAGATTAAAAGTAATCCCTCATCCTTCTGGAGATTTGTGAACCATCGTATTAAGCCTCGCAACTCGGCTCCTTCCATCAAGCGCCCCGATGGTTCCGTTCCCTCTCCTCTTGAGGCAGCGAATCTATTTAACTCCCACTTCTTTAATAGTTTCTCAGCTTTGAGCTGTTCCGACACTGAAGACTTACCAAGCGTCCCACCCTCTCCTTTAAACTTTACTGCCCCCACTCGCGCTGAGGTCAGGCTGATTTTAAGGAGATTGAAAACCCAGTCTTCTGCTGGCCCTGACTGTATACCTAACCGCTTCCTCCGTGGTTGTGCCAATACCATCTCTCGACCGTTAACTATTCTTTTCTCTCGCTCTCTAGAGGAGGGTAAACTTCCGAAAGAATGGTTCACCGCTAATGTGGTCCCGGTATACAAAAAGGCCGGTCCTCGGGCTGACGTGTCTAATTATAGGCCTATTAGTCTGACCTCAGCGATTTGCAAGGCGTTAGAGCAGTATCTTAAATCCACTATATACCTCCATGTTGAGAAGTTCCTCCATAAATCCCAACATGGGTTTCTTCGGGGAAAATCTACAGGTACAAATCTTCTTTCCACTCTCCACACTTGGTTGGAAGCCTTTGACGAGGGCTTTCCCATCGATGCCATTTATTTAGACCTATCTAAGGCCTTTGACACTGTCCCTCACTCCAGGCTACTTTCAAAATTAGAATGTTATGGCATTGGTGGGAGACTTCTCCGATGGCTTTCAGTCTACCTTAGGAACCGATCTCAAAGGGTTTCTATCTCTGGTGTCCTCAGTGACTCAGTTAGCGTTAATAGTGGGGTGCCTCAGGGGAGCGTCCTTGGCCCCCTACTTTTTCTGTTATATATAAACGATATGCCTTCCTCCGTGATAAGTTGGATTGCACTATACGCTGATGATGCCAAGTTGTACCGAGTGATTAAATCTTACGCAGACGTCCAAATTCTTCAAAAGGATCTTGACACTTTACACGCTTGGGCTACTCGCAACGGTATGTCCTTCAACTGTAATAAATCTTACCATCTAAAAGTAACTTCTAAGTCTCTAGACGCCAATTCACTCTCCCCTTATTTTCTAAATGGGTTCCGTCTCACCCGCATCGCAGACCATCGCGATCTAGGCGTTATAGTGTCATCCAACCTATCCTCTTCCAAACACTGTGCTACTATCGCGACTCGTCTGAGTCGGGTTGTCGGTGCCCTAAATAGAAACTTTACCTATCTAAATCCATCATCCCTAACCACTTTGTATAACGCGTACGTACGGCCCATCCTAGAATACTGTTCACCGGTCTGGCGCCCCCACCTTGTAAAGGATATCTCTACGTTGGAATCGATCCAACACCGTGCCACCAAGATTCCTCCGTCTTTGAGAGGTAGGCCCCGTCAAGATAGGTTGCAGTCCCTTCAATGGCCCTCCCTTTCTACGCGTTGGGACATGGTGGATCTGATTCACCTTTACAATATCCTTGCCGACCCTTCCCAAGAATATTTTACCCTGAATTCAGGAGTCACGCGTGGCCACTCTCCTAAACTATTTATCAAACGACCCAAGTTAAACGCTGTTAAACAATCCTTCTTTTTCCGTGTTTCACCCCTCTGGAATTCTCTACCCTCTGACATAGTTGAATCTAAATCTATTAAGCTTTTCAAAGTCAAACTCAATGAACATTTTTATTCCCAAAATTCAAAAGTTTAATTATATAATTCTAGTTTAATTTAATAGTATTTAATAGCATTTAACTTCTAATTTGATTCTCAATTTAATAGCATTTAACTAGTTAAACTCAATGAACATTTTTCTACCCAAAATCCAAAAGTTTAATTACAAAACTCTAGTTTAATTTAATAGCTTTTAATATCATTTAACTTCTAATTTGATCCTCTATTTAATTTAATTTTAACTTCTAAAATTTTATTTCAATTCCCCTCTCTTATAATATTTTGTTAAAACCCCTATTCGTCACATGTCTCCAGAGCTGTTATGGCCTTATGGCCCTAGCTCTTACTGAAAAAGAAAAAGAAAAGAAAAAAGATTAAATATCCTATGGTGCACGCGACATCTTTTTTAATCTCGATCGCAGCACGTTATTTGATCTTTTTAAAAGTAAATTGACTAAGTTCTTGTTTATGCCATATTCAAAAATATTCCCTCGAGCTCCCGCAGAACGAACACGTCAATACTCTCAGCATAAAACTATAGTTCTTAAATTTCATTTCACACAGTTTAATTCAGTTCTTTCGATTTAGTTGAATATTAACATCGCTTAAGCGGTTGTTTTCATTTTGATGGTTTATACCGTTTAATTTTCATTTTTCACTTAGATTTAAAATGAAACATTCAGTTTATTTCCCGGTTAATGAAAATTATTAACAACACTTAATAAATACTGATCTGCCATGGTGCACCTCGTGGGCTATTAGATTAATAGTTTTGACCTAATTAACTGGTACCCTTTTAAAATAGCTTTGAACTCACTCGTTTTCCTGTGAGGACGCGATACACGACGCGCACAAATAATCGTGGACGGAGGCGCACAATTAAAGGTTGAAATGTATACAGAATACTGGTCGCTGACGTCCCGTCATCGCGTGATTTCGAATCCTCCGATTGCCCTTTAGATTTTATTTTGCACATGGCGATCGAGCCTTTTTCTTACTCCGTAGATTTAATCTCAATTTAAAAATTATGAGCTCTCGCTTTTAAGTCTTCAGTCCAACCTCAAGATACCAATAAGTAGAAAAATATATAATTGGTACCATGCCGCGGCATACGCGGGCATGGCAACTAAAAGGAATTTAAAGTTTTCTTAAAATTGAGTACACATGGGACCGATTTGTAAAAAAAGGAAGCCCATGTGCAAGAAAAACCATTACAACTCTAACCTCCGACCTCGCGCTAGCTAGATACGCGTATCGGAAGTCCTAAAAGAAAAAACACCCTACGACTGTAATTGTCCTGGGGGGAGTCTCTGCCGTTTACAAATAAAAGTATTTACGAATTAAAGGGTAGGAGTCAAAGATTTTAAAGGTTATATAGCAAAATATAAATAAAGTCCGAATTTGCCGTTACGTATAATATGATGACTCTTTCTTTGTTTCCATCCATTTATTCATCCACTACGCTTAGTTTAGAATAAGAACGACGAAAGCGGCACCTCGTAACAAATCCGCGCATAACGAAGTTATACCTCAATCGCGCCATGGCTCTATAAAATTCGCTTCAACTCCGAACTCGTCAATTACAAAAGAGAAGGGTGATACCAAGGGTTTACTAGCTAATGGGATATTGGCTAATTCGAGGGATAAAATATACTAGCCGGACGTGACCTTACTAGCGTTGTTTTAATCTGCTAACTTAAAGATAACTAAAAGTGATTACCATGAACATCCACTAAGATACTAACTTAAAGATAACTAAAAGTGATTACCATGAACATCCACTAAGATACTCGAGAATTAACGAGACGATCGAGACCAGAATAAACATTAAACTTTATTACAAGTATAATTCTCATAAATTCAGAGAGCCCTGCAAAAAAAGAAAACGAAGTCGTAAAAACAACATCGCGTTAAAGAACATATTTGCAAAAAACTATGCCAAGTCCTCCGCACTGTTCCTAAAGAAACGTAAGTCTTCCTTTACTCTGCTGTCCAAAAGATGTACTGGATGATGGCCCCCGGCATCTTTCCACTACTTGTCCTCTACTTGGCCTATCCTAATCCTTGAAGGCTAGGACATTCTAGGCGTCACCACGGAACTTCCACCTCTGCAGCAGGCAAGAGACGTTGACTTTTTTTTTATACAGATGACAGAGAGAGAATGTGTTCTATTCATAGGCGCAAATGACTTTTATCTCTCGAAAACTACGTCGACGTCCCTTAAAAAACGGATTTGGCCTACTGGCGATAGGCCAACTGAAAAACGTATTTACATTTACGTATTTACATCCCATTGTAAGAATTGGACGAGGAGTCCGAAAGTTCGTTATGTCGAACACGTGATAGTACCGAAAGTTCGAATACTCTAAAGGGGCTGACTTCACGTCGACTGCAACCAAGGAGGATCAGAGAAGGAGAGGAAATGTGGGGCTGCGTTGAGTTAGAGAGAGAAGAGCCAACCTCCCACTCGGGTGGAAAGGGGGGATAGGAAATTCTCGAGGTAAACTGTTGTCACGTGGTCGCTAGCTAGCGCGTCTCATAAAGGATTCGTTTTACCCACGCGACAACATTTTACCACGAAACGTCTCTACCCCCGTTCTCCCAGAGTGGGAGTTTAGGCCGACGCAGTAGGAACCGCGCCGTCCCCACATTTCCTCTCCTTCTCTGATCCTCCTTGCTGCAACTAAATCAGACTGAGATTGTTGCACTCTATTAACGTAACCTTGCCTATAATATTATAAGAGTTATGGGTTAGAGTGAGTGTTTAACTAGTTGGAGGGATGACGTAGTTCGAGTGATTAACTAACGTAACCTTACCTAAAATATTACAAGAAGGGCAAGGAAACAAAATGTCCATTCGAGGTTGTGAACTATCGATAAAGATTCCACTTGAGATTATGTACATGAAGATTATGGTCGATCAAGATTGTGTCGCATCGAGATTATATCCCATCGTTATTGTGTCCTATCGCGCGTGTGTCCAATTTTGTTCTTATATCCGTATCCTTTCTAGACTCCTTTAAATTCTGCAGCATAATTTAAATTTCCCGCCAACTTTTATAACTAAATCAATTTATTGTACGTCTGTCTCAGAGTCCATTTTCTAAGACATTTCAAAATAATACCGTTATATACCATTTGGGCTAATGTATAATACCCAAGTTTATTTACCCTGCGGCTTATAATCATTGATGAAAAAAAACCAGTTCGCACTATAAACGTTAAAAACACTGTTTTGCATTAGACTCAATACGTAGAATTCTAGGCATCGCCCTATATCTTTTAAACCAAAACTTATATCGTTTGTATCTCTCGCGTTTTGCTTTATTATTTATATTTAATTAGACACAAATTTTTTATTCAACTTCATACACCAACGTTATCATTTTTTCTGTCTTTCTTTCTAATGTTATCAAAGCTACTGTTATTCAGTCTTAGTATTCAACAAAATAAAAGTATAATAAAAGTATAATAGAACACCCTTGTAAATCTAACACATTTATCTCTTTCTAATGCAAACTCCCAGTGAAACGCCGTCTTTCACGGTGTTTCAACGTTATCTATAAAGCTTTTGTTATCTCAGTCTTAGTATTCATCCGAAACGTATAGAAAAATATAAGAGTACCCCCATGACCCTAACATATTTTTCTCTCTCGAATGCAAACTCTCATTGAAACGGCTCGCGGTCGGGAGACGAAGGAGACGAAGATTCCAGTTATCAAGACGAAAAAAATTACCACCTCATAAGGGTAATCTCCATAGAATTGTGAGAGACCTATAAATAAACCTGGCCGGCAACGGCCCGGTTTTAATATCAAATTTTTGACAATGGGTACCCCTTGAAAAAAAAAATATTACACCCCTGAAAAATAAATAATATAAAATACACCCCCTGTAAAATAAATAATATCAAATTTTTGACAAGGGGTACCCCTTGTAAAAAAAATAGTACACCCCTGTAAAATAAATAATATCAAATACACCCCTGTAAAATAAATAATATCAAATACACGCCCTGTAAAATAAATAATACCAAATTTTTGACAAGGGATACCCCTTGTAAAAAAAAATATTACACCCCCTGTAAAATAAATAATATCAAATACACCCCCTGTAAAATAAATAATATCAAATACACCCCCATTAAAATAAATAATATCAAATACACCCCCTGTAAAATAATATCAAATTTTTGACAAGGGGTACCCCTTGTAAAAATATATAACACCCCCTGTAAAATAAATAATATAAAATACACCACCTGTAAAATAAATAATATCAATTTTTTGACAAGGGGTACCCCTTGTAAAAAAATATTACACCCCCTGTAAAATAAATAATATCAAATGCACCGCCTGTAAAATAAATAATATCAAATACACCGCCTGTAAAATAAATAATATCAAATACACCCCCTGTAAAATAAATAATATCAAATTTTTGACAAGGAGTACCCCTTGTAAAAAAAATAGTACACCCCCTGTAAAATAAATAATATCAAATTTTTGACAAGGAGTACCCCCTGTAAAAAAAATAGTACACCCCCTGTAAAATAAATAATATCAAATACACCCCTGTAAAATAAATAATATCAAATACACCCCCTGTAAAATAAATAACATCAAATACACCCCCTGTAAAATAAATAATATCAAATTTTTGACAAGGGGTTTCGATTTTTTCCAAATGGTACCCCTTTCAAAAGATATAAAAATTTCGAGTTTTTCAAGGGGTACCCCTTATAAAAAAATTTAAAAAGAATAACTTTTTCTAATAATTTTTTTTTTGTAATTTTTTGCAAATGGTACCCCATGGAAATTTTTGTAAGCGGTACCCCAAAAATGTATTAAAACAGGTAATTTTAAATTATTTCTGTACAGAATTGAGTAATATAAGATGCGACAATGAAAATATATACTTTATTAAAATCCAAAAACAGCAATAACATTTAGGATTTAGATATTTGCTATATAAAATATTCTTTACAAATTTCTTTAAAATTTTGTACCACAATGTGGCAATTAAAAAAATTAAGTTTTATATAGTTTTCTTTACAATAGAGTGAAAAATAAGCGAGGCAATTGCTAGGGCTTGTACCGTTAAACTGCTTTTCCTTCGTCGTGTAAGTAAAGTCCACTCCAGCCCATCTGAAATTAAATGCAACGCATTTTATTGTATGGTAATATCATTTTTTATACGAAAGGAACCGTGACAAAAGTTCATTAAAGGGAGAATAAAGCAAAATATTTTTTGTCGAAACCTATTGAAATGGGTGTAGTATGGTCTTAAAGGTATACATATAAAATTTCACTCAGAAATATTCAACTATTTAATCAAAAAGAGGATTTGAAGTTCAGGTTTTAATAGGGGTGTGCGAGCGCTCGAAATTTCTCGAGCTCGACTAGCGAGTTTTCAAGAGCTTGTCAGGGGTCGAGCTCAAATCCTAGAGCTTGTCTGGGGTCGAGCTCAAATCCTAGAGCTTGTCTGGGCTCGAGCTCAAATCCTAGAGCTTGTGGGGGGTCGAGCTCAAATCCTAGAGCTTGTGGGGGGTCGAGCTCTATTACTAGTATTCGGCGAGCCCTGAACAAAAAACGATGTAATCGTCGTCACTCTGTATTGTAACTTTGTAAGCCTTCCATCGGTTTAGACCCAATCATAGGTATAATAAGGAGCGTAGGCTTATACGTAGTGACAAGTGAAATAGACTTTTTTGAGGGGAACCTTTTTCTTTAACATTTCTGAATTTCTTTGTTAGTTTACACTTTGAATTTGCATCGCCTGCAAATCTATTTTGTGGATATTTCCATTATCTATTACTATAGCGTAGCTTTGTATGTACTGACAAAAGAAAGTGAATCGACTTGACAAAAGAAAGCGAATTGACTGCCAACCCCTTTCCACCTGGTTTTAGGACCTATTCCATTATTTAAGGGGTATTTTAAGAGTCACGTGATCTTCTCTAGACGAGTTCGACACACTTTATGCTTGACCTTAGTAAATACCAGGTAGCACTCGCATTGGATGCTATTACTCTATCTTGGAAAGGGGTTTTGTAGGTGTGATATTTTACCCCTCTAGAGTAGGAGGAGTAAAGAAAATAAACCCAACATTTTTTTATGATGCTTTTCATTGCAGTTTAGCTGTATACTTTTGGTTTTGGTTTGAGTTGGATATTTTGGAAATTCTTTATCTCGAAGACTCTAACAATAAAAAGTTAATATTTATTATTTAATAATAATTATGGTTATTTATATTATATATAGGCTGAAAATAAAATTTTAACAAAGCGTAAAAGCTCGATCAATGAAAATCAGGGCTTGAACTCGACTAAAGCTTGACAAGGTAAATTTTTTGGGGCTTGAGCTCGACTAAAGCTTGACAAGGTAAATTTTTTAGGGCTTGAGCTCGAATAAAGCTTGACAAGGAAAATTTTTAGGCCTTGAGCTCGGCTCGGGCTCGCTAAGGAAAAATTCCAGGGCTTGAGCTCAGCTCGAAGGCTGAAATTAAGGGCTCGCTCACCCCTAGGTTTTAACTCATTTTAAATTTTCAGAAAAGGGCATTGGCCAATTGTCACAAAATTTCTAGTTCCGGATGGAATAGTTTACACCTTCCTAGCAAAGCCAGTGAATTTCAGCAGATAACAATCTTGATGACATTTCAGTGCCACGATGCCAATTGCAGAGGAAGAGCTATTTGAAATAGACTCCTCACATTCAATGTTAAAATCTTATTGTGATGGTCACAAGGAAGATTTTAACATTGAATGAGAATGGCACTTTTTGCTACTACCCATGATAAAGGTGTACTTTTTGCTACTACACATGATAAAGGTGTACTTTTTCTACTACACATGATAAAGGTGTACTTTTTGCTACTACACACGATAAAGGTCCTTGCGATGGCATAGGCTCGTGGTAATTTCGTGGCGTGCGTACATGAAAAGAAGTTGTGCATGGGAAAAATAGAAGATTATTCAGTTGAATTCTTTATTATTTTATATCTTTCATGCATCCACCCGGAACATGCGAAAACCAATTTTTGCAAAAATCTAAAAAATCAATGTTGGGTCTTAGCTGAAAATATACTTTGTAAAAATCGACCCGCCAATTACGGTAAAGCCAAAAACATCGAAATATTGCTTATTTCCAAAGTATAGAATGAAAATTCAAATTGCTTTCTCGAAATTGTAAATATTTCTAAATAAATATGTTGTTTGTGGGGTCTGATAAAAAATAGAATATCTAGAAATAATACTTTGGGATTTCATACAAACAGGGAATTCGAAAAAAAAAATATAGAGCTTGAATAAAAGTGTGGCTTCATTAAAAGGTCGAAGGTCAATCATTTACATCTTACTTTTGACCTTTTAATAATTAGTAGGAATTCCGAGTTTTAGGTAGTGTTCTTCTTCACTTTAAAACCTTTAAGTTGGTTCGAGCAGTTACTTATCTATGTACCTCGAAAACGGCCGGACCGATTGTTGAAATTTTTCGGAATTCGGTTTCTACATGTAAAATAACCCTAGGCACAAAAGGTCCAATTATGAGATGTACGTATTATCGTGGAATGACCCAACTGGGGTATGGGCGTTGGAATTATCTAACTACTTAACACAGCTATACAAGCCCACAGCTTGGGTCAATAAAACAATCTCTGCTTACTACACTAGAAATTGGTGTGGTGACACTGACCAGAGAATTAACAACATTTACGGTAAAATCTTTAAGAGGGTCAAAACAGCTTAAAATAGGTAGATCACGCTTTTCATTTAGAAAAGTTGTTTTACACTTCAAATTTCGCATAATTAAACATTTATAAAGCTAATATGGTCAGGGAGAAACAATATAGTAGGTCCTGGGAAAACTTGAAAAAGCCAGGAAATTTGGTAATGAAATATCCGTGGCAACCTTTCACCTACGCCACCTCGCTAAAAAACCTAGTTTTTTCTCCCTACCCCTACCGCACCTCATTCCTCTTGACAGGAAGCAGGATGCCCTAGCATGCATTGGGAGAGTTTCAAGTTGCCACCACTAGATGGATTTGAGTCGCAAGATTGGCCAGTCATTAGCTTAACGCTAAAATGACCCTCGTTTGTAACTTACGGCTTATGATTTAGCTATTAAATTACCTTGATTGAACATTTTTTCTTCAAGAATCTTGCTCTTGCTCCAGAACTAAAATAAAAACAATGTGCATGTTCTTATTACCACTTATAAGAGCCTATACTGCTAATTCGTTACACTGCTATAGTTCGTCAGTGTTGCATAAATTATATTTAAGTATTTTTTTTGGTAGCTTTTAATTGTGAACGCAATTAGGTCGAAGTATCCCAACCAGAGATCTTACAACGCTCCAATCTCGCAGATAGAGTCACCAGTCTTTAGAAGTGACTTTTCTCCAAACATGCATATATCACTATAGCGCAGTGTTGTAAGATCTCTGATCCCAACTCCATAAAACTGACCAAAACACGATGTAAAGCCCTCTGGGTAAGATTTTTTTTACACATACTCGACGAAAATCTTTTTCATTCGGACGTAAATCGTGTTAAATTTTTTTATGCGCAGGCTAACTCAAATTTATTTGAAAGCCCAATGAAAAATAGTTTTGCGATGACCCTCCTTCTGACGTCAGAAAACGTTCAAAATATTTTAGCCAACTTCATAAAATAGCGTTAGCCATTGAAAATGAATATTTATACGCTAAAATTAATTAACCTATATGAAACTGATTGGTCAGCTATTAGTTTCCGGTAAAACAAAACTAACGTCTGAAATCATTCATATGATTTAAGCTCTAGCTATTATTGCTTTTTAAGGAGACATAAGATAATGAAGACTAAAGCTTGGGCCATTCTGTCAATCACAGTGGTAGGTTGCAGATTACCTGAAAACAATATGCATGTAACTGGCATAACCAGCTAAAACGTGCCACCAGGCGTGAAATTGCGTAAGTGGGTGTAAAAATATTGGAAGAGATATTCTTATTTTTCTGAAAGAAAAGGGTACGTGGTATTAGATGAGTGAAACAGTTGATGGAAAATATAAAGGATTCTACAGATTAGCCTGTTTTAAAGTGTTGCGCAGTGGGCACTGACCTTTATTTACAAGCTTATTAAATGTAACGTCCTAAAACAATTGTAAACTGTGACGCAACGCTCCAACCCGGGCTAATCTATAGAGGGCTTAAGACAATTACCAAACAATGAACCCTGAGTTAAGAGAGTTCCAGGAAATCAAATTCTACAAGGATGGCCTAGTAAAATACTTTACTATTATTTATATTTAAGGCTAAGTTGTTTATTAACATAAATGTGAAAGCAACAAAAAATTAGTGAATTTTTTACATCAATGCAAGGTTTGTAGGTAAGAGATTTTTTGAAAGATGTAATCAGAAACCCTTCGTGATTGAGCATTTGGAGGATAATTCCCTTATCGGGAAAAAATAGCTAGGGCAGTTGCGAAATTGTCTTAAAAAACTTTCATCCAACTTACATTAACTCGGAACAATAAATATTATCTACATTCCACAAGAAGAATGCGGTGATAAACATGAGTGTGCCGGCACAAAACATCTTCATCGGAGCATCTTTGGTTCTAGAACATTTCATAAACATTATAACTCCTTGTTTCAAAAAGGAAGTGAAGGACATACTGTAAATCCAGAATTGTTGTATAAAGAACAACAGAACCGTAAAATATCTAAATAAAGCATGCAAAATCAGCGTTTTTTAATCAAAAAATACATATTGTTAAAAAAAAGTCTTACTTGGTGGATGAGAGGTTCCCTATACAATATATACAACTGGAAATACAAAAACCGAATTTTAAAGAAGAGGTATTGATAAAAAAATAAATAAAATGTGATAGGCCAATCATATATAACAGAAGTTTAAGCATAATCGCAACTCATTCATAAAAACTCTTCTCAGGGTTTGAAAAAAATCTTTGATTGAAAAGCTTCGACTATTCCAGCTTATCTCGGACTCTTTTTCGCCATTATTCCTGACAAAATTAATCTCTGACCTTTTGTGCCAATTTTGGAAATCCCCAAATTATCCAGGTTCCGTACGAACCGTACCTCAGAGAAAAATTACCAACTCCCTGTTCTGATAAAATTAAAATAGTGAAACATCAAAGTTTCACCCAGCTCAGTTGGCTAGACGAGTACAAGTAGTATGTACAGCGCATGTCAGATGTAGATAGATTGAGCAAGGTGTCACTATCTATATAATATCCATTAACAGAACTGAATCACTATTTACGAGATTCTCATGGCAAGACTCTGATGTTTCATAAAAGCCTTTGCGTTATTAAATTACTATGAAGAAAATATCTTTCATACACTCCTCTAATAGAAACTAATTAAACTTTATTATGAAATTATGCAAGAGTTCCAACGAAGTTTGCGACGGCTCAGTTTCGATATTATATTTAAAATTATGAAACAATCACTCTCATCTTTCACATTTCCTGAACTGCTCTTGAAACAGAAATATAGTTGCCCATTCTATAGAAAAACATCCAAAATATATATAGCCTTGCAATGGCCATGGACAAATTATCGACCAGGGGTGAAGCGAAAGGGCAGAAGCCAGCTCCCATACCAGAGTTAAGAAACCAAAGCGGAATTGGTTCGTCCTAGAAAACTGATGACCGGAATTATTCCAACACAATACAATCGCCTTAAGTCCTTCGTTTCTCCCGTGACAGGAGTGGTTTAGCCTATTTATCTTTATAGTAAGCTTGAAAAAATATATTTTAATAACTTTCGCATTGAAAGTAATGGAATGGGTTTTGGGAAAAAAAAATTAGATGGATTATATGAGTCTCATACAGCAACGTTAATTTTATTTTTTTTTATTTTTTAATTTCTTTTGTTAGAGACTGAACTTTACTCAAATCTCTTTGAATAGGTGAAGGGGTCTACATGCCACTTTAATTCGTACGCATGTACATAGTTATGATTACTACTAATCTTAAGGTTTTGCTTTAGCGTTAAAAAGAATAGGATCGCGCCTCTCAATTAATTTAGGTAGAAAATACTATACAATTTCTTGAAATTATCATTTTCAAAACCTTCCATCTGTTCAAGAGGAATTGATTGTTCGCCACTGTGAACTGCCCATATGTGTTAATGACAACGTTGATTAAAAATTAGCTAAAAACTTGAAATACCGTGGCTCCTGTATAACAAGACCTTTTTTTACTCTCGTGAAAAGAGGCAACTATCCCATCAAACCATGCACGAGTCTCAATAATTTCACGTAAAGAAAATTGTAATAGAAGAAGTACTTACAAAACAAACAACTACACATGATATTGAGAGCTTTATGACTAAGGAAATGTTCAACGGCTTCAATGAGTTTACTTCCAGGCTGTGAATGTAAAAGAAAACCATGTTATAATTTTGGCATTAACGGGAAATCAATACTTCAAGCTAAAGCTTGTATCTTTTCTAAATCTATCAAATCAACAGAGCCCGCTTCAAGTTTTCTTTCTATCGGAAAGTACTCTACATCATTGTTGACTTAAGTTTCGCATAATAAACTACTAATCTGACCTTTCATTTGTGTCCAGAGGACTTGAGCTGTTTGTACGTTAATGGTCTTATGACAGAGTTTACTACCTTCAAGCTACTATATACAAGGACTTGCGTCACTGTAACATACTCTCAAATTATTATTATAATAGATAACATATGTTAGAGTGACTTAAAGCTCTGGTTGACAACTAGCCTTAGTAACAAGGAAAATCAAGCAAAAATTACAAATAGAGGAAGACTTGAATATTCTTGAAACTACATTTTGAAGAACCATATTCTAGCCTCTTATTTCAAAATTAGATCCAGCTAGCATTTCAAAACTTTTACCCTTTACCCTTAAAAATTAATCAACTTACGCTGTATAGAGTCCAATCAAACTAGCCCATATCATAGGCAACTCATCACTTAACTGAAACAGAAAAAAATATATACATATTTTACATACGCTTTTCTTGTTATATATACACTCGCAGAAAATTTGTGTTGGGTCAGCCCGCATTTTTTTCCCCTTCTACACGATGAAGTAAAAATATACCATAGACTGTAAATATTCCCAGTGGTTTTATAAGTTTGATAGCCCTAACCATTATCGATCAAACCCTCAAAATTCCCTTACCGAAAAAAATTAGTCTGATTTGAAGAGGTCCTCAAGAATACTACAAAAGTCTTGGGGAAGTCTTTACGACTTCTCCAAGGCTTCTTGACACAATGAAAGACTTCCCCAAGACCTCTTAAGACTACATAAGACACCCGAAAGACTTTCCCAAGACCTTTTAAGACTAACTTTTTTCGGTAAGGGTTAAATTTATTCCCCAAACTTTCAGAAAACGATTTCAATTAGAAAATTTTAACCTGTGTTGTATATAGTAGTGTGCAATGAAACATGAATGAGCCCACACCAACAACTGAAAGAAAAATGATTGTTTTTATTAACAAAAATTGTAAAATTATACATTTGCAGAAATTAAAAATTATAACAAGAAGTGTATTGCTTTGAATTTTCCCGCTCCATCAAATTTTCATTGCTCTCCCCCCTAGGCGCGGAGGCAAATATTAATGTAACGCGGTTTTGAAGCCCACGTGATTTGGACGGCCGCTTCACTTGGTACATAGAGAAAGAGTGGCACTGCGCCAAAAAACCAGTTCCTCTAAAACTTGTTTTATGGAGATTATGGAGGATGTCAAATCAAAACTAGGCATAGGCATAATATTTTCGATAAATTTAATTAATTAAGTAGATTATTTTTGCAAAAATAAAATCCGGAGAAGAATCATTAGTGTCAATTATATTTTTAATAATTACCGCATTTGTTTGAGTCGATGCGTTAAACATAAAATCACAGTTGTCACGCTGAATTTGTTTTGTTACTAAAGGTTTTAAATAAAGATCACACTGTTGTTTTGGCAGAGACAGGAGGTGAGCCGCATTTTAAAATTGAGCTTGGTTTATTTAAGTAACAGTTAATGGATCAAGTTGCGAGCGATATAGACTCAGACGCTGTGAAAAAAAAACCCCCGGCAGCGGCATAACCATGTTTCGGCTGCGGCTCGCCGAGATTTTTCCATACCGGCAACGCGCCTCGCCGAGATTTTTCCATACCGGCGGCCGCGCCAAAAATATTGTTGAACGTAGCGCCGGGCTGGGAGCCAGGCGTAATGGGCGGCGTCGGAGTCTAGAGCGATAGTTTAATATCCAAGTTTCCACCAACTGAACTAACCAAGGCTTAGACCAATTTGAGTTTAAAGACTTTGGACTAACAAAAACGTGGTATTAAATTGAATTTAAAACTTATAATGTGAAACTGAGAAAGGTTAAAATGCAATTTGCGACTAAAATTCGATTATTAATGTAGGATTACAAAAATATAATTGTTTATATCCGGTAATCGTAAAACCTTCAGTCTCGGGCGACGCGCGGGCGCCATTTTACTTGTTTACTATCGCATCTGTGAGACTGTGACGCGCGACTATGACGGGCGCCCCACGTGATCTTAAAGAACTATTTTCAACATTTCCTCTCTCTCATTGGTCAATGCAAAAAGTGCTTTCGTCTGCTCAAGAAATTAGATGGAATACATGGTGAAAGTTGAAAATTCAATGAAGTAGTACACTTCTTGTTATAATTATTAATTTCTGATATTTGTTATATATATTTGTATGCTTAGAAAACTATAAAAACCCATATCTTGCTATCTTTAACACCTAGGCATAAACCGATTGCACCATTTGAAAGAAGGTATTTCCTAGATTAATATAAAATAATAAAATTAACATGAGCCACTCGTTAAAGACTATTTCGCCACTGATGGAAATCTAGCCAAAATCCAAAAATGACCCCTATCTTGAAAGGGCCGTAACTTTTTTATTTTAACACCTAGGCATAAACCAATTGCACCATTAGAAAGAAGGTATTTCCTAGACTAACTCGTTAAAGACTATTCCGTCACTGATGGGAATCTAGCAAAAATCCAAAAATGAGCCCTATATTAAATGGCCGTAACTTTTTTATTTTAACACCAAGGCATAAACCGATTGCATCACTTGAAAGAAGGTATTTCCTAGATTAATATAAAATAATAAAATTAACATGAGCCACTCGTTAAAGACTATTCCGCCACTGATGGGAATCTAGCAAAAAACCAAAATTTACCCCTATCTTGAAATGGCCGTAACTTTTTTATTTTAACACCTAGGCATAAACCGATTGCACCATTAGAAAGAAGATATTTGTTAGATGATTTTAAAATAATAAAATTAACATGAGCCACTCGATAAAGACTATTCCGTCACTGATGGGAATCTAGCAAAAATCCAAAAATGAGCCCTATATTAAATGGCCGTAACTTTTTTATTTTAACACCTAGGCATAAGCCGATTGCACCATTTGAAAGAAGGTATTTCCTAGATTAATTTAAAATAATAAAATTAACATGAGGCACTCGTTAAAGACTATTCCGCCACTGATGGGAATCTAGCAAAAAATCAAAATTTACCCCTATCTTGAAATGGCCGTAACTTTTTTATTTTAACACCTACGCATAAACCGATTGCACCATTAGAAAGAAGGTATTTGTTAGATTAATTTAAAATAATAAAATTAACATGAGCCACTCGTTAAAGACTATCCCGCCACTGATGGGAATCTAGCAAAAAATAAAAAATTACCCCTATCTTGAAATGGTAGTAACTTTTTTATTTTAACACCTACGCATAAACCGATTGCACCATTAGAAAGAAGGTATTTGTTAGATTAATTTAAAATAATAAAATTAACATGAGCCACTCGTTAAAGACTATTCCGTCACTGATGGGAATCTAGCAAAAATCCCAAAATGAGCCCGATATTAAATGGCCGTAACTTTTTTATTTTAACACCTAGGCATAAACCGATTGTACCATTTGAAAGAAGGTATTTCCTAGATTAATAAAAAAAATAAAATTAACATGAGCCACTCGTTAAAGACTATTTCGCCACTGATGGAAATCTAGCCAAAATCCAAAAATGACCCCTATCTTGAAATGGCCGTAACTTTTTTATTTTAACACCTAGGCATAAACCGATTGCACCATTAGAAAGAAGGTATTTCCTAGATTAATTTAAAATAATAAAATTAACATGAGCCAATCGTTAAAGACTATTCCGTCACTGATGGGAATCTAGCAAAAATCCAAAAATGAGCCCTATATTAAATGGCCGTAAGTTTTTTATTTTAACACCTAGGCATAAACCGATTGCACCATTTGAAAGAAGGTATTTCCTAGATTAATATAAAATAATAAAATTAACATGAGCCACTCGTTAAAGACTATTCCGCCACTGATGGGAATCTAGCAAAAAACCAAAATTTACCCCTATCTTGAAATGGCCGTAACTTTTTTATTTTAACACCTAGGCATAAACCGATTGCACCATTAGAAAGAAGATATTTGTTAGATGATTTTAAAATAATAAAATTAACATGAGCCACTCGATAAAGACTATTCCGTCACTGATGGGAATCTAGCAAAAATCCAAAAATGAGCCCTATATTAAATGGCCGTAACTTTTTTATTTTAACACCTAGGCATAAGCCGATTGCACCATTTGAAAGAAGGTATTTCCTAGATTAATTTAAAATAATAAAATTAACATGAGGCACTCGTTAAAGACTATTCCGCCACTGATGGGAATCTAGCAAAAAATCAAAATTTACCCCTATCTTGAAATGGCCGTAACTTTTTTATTTTAACACCTACGCATAAACCGATTGCACCATTAGAAAGAAGGTATTTGTTAGATTAATTTAAAATAATAAAATTAACATGAGCCACTCGTTAAAGACTATCCCGCCACTGATGGGAATCTAGCAAAAAATAAAAAATTACCCCTATCTTGAAATGGTAGTAACTTTTTTATTTTAACACCTACGCATAAACCGATTGCACCATTAGAAAGAAGGTATTTGTTAGATTAATTTAAAATAATAAAATTAACATGAGCCACTCGTTAAAGACTATTCCGTCACTGATGGGAATCTAGCAAAAATCCCAAAATGAGCCCGATATTAAATGGCCGTAACTTTTTTATTTTAACACCTAGGCATAAACCGATTGTACCATTTGAAAGAAGGTATTTCCTAGATTAATAAAAAAAATAAAATTAACATGAGCCACTCGTTAAAGACTATTTCGCCACTGATGGAAATCTAGCCAAAATCCAAAAATGACCCCTATCTTGAAATGGCCGTAACTTTTTTATTTTAACACCTAGGCATAAACCGATTGCACCATTAGAAAGAAGGTATTTCCTAGATTAATTTAAAATAATAAAATTAACATGAGCCAATCGTTAAAGACTATTCCGTCACTGATGGGAATCTAGCAAAAATCCAAAAATGAGCCCTATATTAAATGGCCGTAAGTTTTTTATTTTAACACCTAGGCATAAACCGATTGCACCATTTGAAAGAAGGTATTTCCTAGATTAATATAAAATAATAAAATTAACATGAGCCACTCGTTAAAGACTATTCCGCCACTGATGGGAATCTAGCAAAAAACCAAAATTTACCCCTATCTTGAAATGGCCGTAACTTTTTTATTTTAACACCTAGGCATAAACCGATAGCGCCATTAGAAAGAAGGTATTTCCTAGATTAGTATAAAATAATAAAATTAACATGAGCCACTCGTTAAAGACTATTCCGTCACTGATGGGAATCTAGCAAAAATCCAAAAATAAGCCCTATATTAAATGGCCGTAACTTTTTTATTTTAACACCTAGGTATAAACCGATTGCACCATTTGAAAGAAGGTATTTCCTAGATTAATATAAAATAATAAAATTAACATGAGCCACTCGTTAAAGATGGATTTCTAACCAAAATCCAAAAATGACCCCTATCTTGCTATCTTGAAATGGCCGTAACCTTTTTATTTTAACACCTAGGCATAAACCGATTGCACCATTTGAAAGAAGGTATTTCCTAGATTAATATAAAATAATAAAATTAACATGAGCCACTCGTTAAAGACTATTTCGCCACTGATGGAAATCTAGCCAAAGTCCAAAAATGAGCCCTATATTAAATGGCCTAACTTTTTTATTTTAACACCTAGGCATAAACTGATTGCACCATTAGAAAGAAGGTATTTCTAGATTAATATAAAATAATAAAATTAACATGAGCCACTCGTTAAAGACTATTCCGCCACTGATGCGAATCTAGCAAAAACCCAAAAATGACCTCTATCTTGAAATGGCCATAACTTTTTTATTTTAACACCTAGGCATAAACCGATTGCACCATTTGAAAGAATTGGATTAAATTGCTAACTCCACTGTTCACTGTAATTTCATGATCGTGAAACATCACCGGCTCTTCATTGGCTATTTTAAATAATTCATTGAAGACATTTTGGAAAAGCAATGAGGAGTAAAGAAGTCTTTATAACGTTTAGGATTATATTTGCTTTCCATTGACTTAAAAATGTCATCGCAGTGTGGAAAAAACAAATATCAAAATATTTTTGGCACCCCTTACCAAAAAGTTAGTCTGATCCGAAGAGGTCCTCAAGAACACTACAAAGGTCTTGGGGAAGTCTTTAAGACTTCCCCAAGACTTCTTCAGACTGGATAAGACATCCGAAAGACTTCCCCAAGACCTCTTCAGACTAACCTTTTTTGGTAAGGGACATTTCCGGAAAAATGAATGTAATCTGACATTAAAGAAGAAATTTTTATCAGTGTTATTATCGTGTTGATTGAGTGACTCTCGCGAAGTAATTAAAGCAAGACAAGACGGAGTGTCATCAAGACTATCGCAACGTTCTGTAGTTTTTGGCTTGAAATAAAAGTTGTGCCTTCAGGAAATAAAAAATTTCCCTTGGTAAATTCCTTTATTTCACAGGCACAATTAACACTTGATAAAGGGAGAATCTATATAATAGAATACAGTTGAAAAAATAGAAAAGCGGGTAAAATTTAGGAGGATTAGGTCCAGTCGACTTAGCCGAAAAAAAATAAAAAAAAAAAAAAAGTGGCTGACTAATGCTAATTTTAATAAATTTGTGTACGATTGTTCATGAACTTCATTTAATTTTGAACTACTTAAGAGCTTCTTACAGTGAGACTAAGATATTTCAATAAAACTCGCAACTTGGGAACTTCTTCCCTTGCATGGTTTTTAAAGGTCGAATATTTAGAAGATCTAAAATTGCAAAAAAAAAAAAAAAACTTACCAGCCATAAGGACGTAACACAAAATATATCGTTGCTCCAGTTTTGACGTGTAGCTATGATAAAGTCCTATTAAACCGGCTAATATGATTGAGAAATTTGACACTGTATTCCCTACAAAGAATGTCAGAAAAAAAAATTATGTAACAGAATAACTATATGCCAAAATTATTAATTAAAAATAAAATTAGA